>CM030359.1:62957232-63003004 GCA_017893485.1 Hemerocallis citrina
AAGTGACAGTCGCGGTCGGAGTATTCACCGAAAAACGGTTGATGATCGCCGGAAGCTCTCGATAGTAAAAATCACCGCCTGAGTAAAAATTTGAGAAGTGAAGAAATGAGGTCGGGGTTTGAGTTTTATAGAAGCTGGTACACTAAACGAGGATGTTGGGCCTCAGAAGACCAACGGTCAGACCTATTTATGCAAAACGACAAAAGTCGTACCGTCGCATTAATAACTAACGTTCAAAGGCGTCAGAAGATCAACGGTCAAAAGGCCAGCTGTCATTTCCACGCTATCATCCTCACTTTGGGACCTCGGCACGCCTTTCGAGCGCTCTTGGCACCGATGCCTAAACGTGAGAAAAAACTCTCGCGTTGGACCTCGGCACGCCTTGCCGAGCGTTGTTGGCACCGATGCCCAAACGTGGAAAAAATCCTCACTTTGGGAACTCGGCATGCCTTGCCGAGCGCTCTTGGCACCGACGCCCAAACGTGGAAAAAATCTTAACTTTGGGACCTCGGCATGCCTTGCCGAGCGCTCTTGGCACCGACGCCCAAACGTGGAAAAAATCCTCACTTTGGGACCTCAGTACGCCTTGCCGAGCGCTCTTGGCACCGATGCCCAAACGATGAAAAATCCTCACTTTGGGACCTCGGCACGCCTTGCCGAGCGCTCTTGGCACCGACGCCCAAACGTGGAAAAAATCCTCACTTTGGGACCTCGGCACGCCTTGCCGAGCGCTCTTGGCACCGACGCCCAAACGTGGAAAAAATCCTCACTTTGGGACCTCGGTACGCCTTGCCGAGCGCTATTGGCACCGACGCCCAAATGATGAAAAAATCCTCACTTTGGGACCTCCGCACGCCTTGCCGAGCGCTCTTGGCACCGACGCCCAAACATGGAAAAAATCCTCACTTTGGGACCTCGGCACGCCTTGCCGAACGCTCTTGGCACCGACGCCCAAACGTGGAAGAAAGGTCACTTTGGGACCTTGGCACGCCTTGCCGAGCGCTCTTGGCACTGACGCCCAAATGTGAAAAAAATCCTCACTTTAGGACCTCGGCACGCCTTGCCGAACGCTCATGGCACCGATGCCCAAACGATGAAAAAATCCTCACTTTGGGACCTCGGCACGCCTTGCCGAGCGCTCTTGGCACCGACGCCCAAACATGGAAAAAATGCTCACTTTGGGACCTCGGCACGCCATGCCGAGCGCTCCTGGCACGGACGCCCAAACGTGGAAAAAATCCTCACTTTGGAACCTCGGCATGCCTTGCCAAGCGCTCTTGGCACCGACGCCCAAACGATGAAAAAATCCTCACATTGGGACCTCGGCACGCCTTGCCGAACGCTCTTGGCACCGACGCTCAAACGTAGGAAGAAAACTCACTCCGGACTTCGGAAAAGACTCACCGAACCCCTTGTTTACACGTGTCGCCGCGCTGAGGTATCTCTGCACCTCGGCAGGAGATCCCAAACCCCCCTAGACTTCGGCCTCCTTCCTAACACTTATTTGGAGGGGATCGGCAACGTCGCCGAAGCGACTTGCCACCGGATGAAGAAAAACACACCTTCGAGCAACCACAGGGCTCTGATCTCCCCAAAATTCGCGCCCAATGCTGATAGAGAGCCCAGATCTTGCCATGTCACAAATGGGATTAAAAATTAATTTTCTGTTTATTAAAATTGAATTATTTATTTAAAAAATTGCAAAAATTAATTAAAAATTCTAAAAAAGAATTATGAATTCGGGAAAATATTTTTGAGCCCCTGGGTAAATAATTATTGCTTAGAATAATTAATTGAGACTCTCGGACAATAAATCACCACTTTGAAAAATTAAATAAATGGTTCGAAAAATAAATAAAAATTGAGAAAAATTACCAAAAGTCCAGGAAAGCTCAAGAACAACCTTGAGCGCGCAACTAACTCTGAAAGTCTCCATAATACCTCACATAAAGATGCGACACGCCTCATTCGGACTCTGATACAACTCCGCAAGCTGTTAGAACAGTAAAACTACTCAAAGGTTGGTCAAACTCAGGGCCAGTTTGGATAGTTGTTTTGGGGCCTTGTTTCAGAAAAAAATCCAAGCCCCTCTTTTCTATCTCGTTCTCTCTCTCTTTTTTGGTTACCCCTTTCCTCTCTCTTTTTTCACGCCGACTTCTCTTATCCCCTAGCCCTCTTTACTCCCCTTTACTCCCATCTTCAAGTATCCTTTACTCACTCTTTACTCTCATCAAGAGCCGATCCTTTCTTCTGCGATTCGCTCTGTTTTCCCCCTTCTCAACCTCGACGGTCGATTCATGGTCTGTGAGACCAGATCTGCTCATACTCGAAGGTGTCTTCGAGAACGTTGCAGTCGAATCAAACGCCGGCTGAGACTTGAATCTGTCGGAGACAACTTCTTTACCTTTGAAAGCAAGCAAACCAAGGTATGTTTCAATTTGATCCAATTTTTTTGCTAGGGTTTCGGTTTGGGTAGGTGTTAATTCTAGATCTGTTGTTAAATTTTTTTCCCCCTTTTTTTGTTTTTTTTGCCGGTTTGATTTGAGGGATTAAAATTATTTTTATGATGTTGTGATTTGGAGATGATGAGTCCTGATCCTCATGTTCGACGTCGATGTGTTAATTCCATATCTGAATCAAAAAAAAAATCAGATCCTATATACTTTTTGGAGATGATGATCATTTATTCTGATACTATATACTTTTTGGAGTATTCAAATATTTGAATCCTCATGGCATTTGATGGCTACGGATGGATTGTGATGGCTTCTTCTTGCTTTATAAGGGATTAAAGTCTGAGTTTCATTTTGGAAAATTTCCATATTGTACACAATGTCCTTCCTGTGATGGTTTCATTGATGCTGCTCATGGCTTCTGATGGTTTCTGATGGAATGTAATGGCTTCTTCTTGCTTTATAAGGGATTAAGGTCTGATTTTCACTTTAAAAATTGTATTGTTGTTACTATGTTGTAAATGTGAAGGGTTCTGGTGCTTGTGATGGATCTTTATGGTTGGGCAAAATCAGTTTGTGATATACTACAAACCAAACACAAAATTTTAATAAATATTAGTCCTTGTGCCTCTCATGAATGTGGACATGATGGCTTCTCATCCTATTTAAGTAAACTATTGAATTCTTGCTTTGTAAAATTTCCATACTGTGTACACTACCTTCCTGTGATGGGTTCTGCAGCTGCTCATGGTTTCTGATGGCTTATGATAGATAGTGATGGCTTCTTCTTCCTTTATAAGGGATTAAGGTCTGAGTTTCGCTTTCAAAATTACCTTCTTGTTACTTTTTTGTAAATTGGTGAAGGCTACTGATGCTTGTGATGGCTTCTTGGGTTTTTTCCTGGAAAAGAGAAGCAAAAACTGCTTGGAGAACTCTGTAACCAAACGCATTTTCTTAAAAAGAAAATGATAGCAAGGCCCTAAACAACTATCTAAACAGCCCTTAAACTTTCAACAAGTTGGATGTTGGGCATTAAGGGAGAACATGAGGTTGGATTTGGGGTTTGAATGAAGGGTGTGAGGATTTTGAGGAAGATAATTGTTGTGCTATTGAAAGAGTTTCCCAGTTAGTCATTTTGGCAGACACCAATACTGGTAACCAAACATGTACAAATTTCTAATAGAATTTGTACATGTGCTTGAGATGTAAATCTTTGTTCTTTAATGTTCTCTTAGTTCAATGATCTTGTTTGTAAGGAGATTTACATAGTTTTGCAATAGAATGAGTTGCAGGCAACCTAGGAGATGATGGCTTCTGATCCTATCAATTTTCTAATACTGTGTACAATTTCCTTCCTATAATGGCTTCTAATGCTGCTCATGCCATATGATGTTTCTTCTAGCAGGTGATGGGTTCTGATGCTTATCATGGCTTTGAATCTTTGGGGTTTTAATTTACTGGCTTCAACCTGGTTTGTATAAGTATTTTTTAAGGTTTCATATTAACTCTCAAAATTAATAATTTTTTGTTACATTCCTTTTAACCATCATGGCTTCTCATGGGTTTTGCTGCTGGTCATGTACCTTCCTGTGATGTGTATTGCTGCTGCTCATGGATTTTGATGGCTTCTGTTGGATTGTGATGATTTCTTCTACCTTTATCACGGATTATGGTATGAATTTCACTTTGAAAAGCTAGATTCTTGTTACTATGTTATGCTTGTGAAGGCTGTGATGGCTTCTGATGTTTGTGTTGGGTTCTCATTTCTGAACAAAAGCTATCGATTTCTCCTTTTTAGGGAATCACACTATCTACAAATTTGTGATGGGTTCTGATGTTGCTCATATCAGCTGATGGCTACTGATGGATTGTGATGGGTTATTTTTTCACATGTAAGGGGTTAAGGTGTGAGTTTCACTTTGTAAAATTTGGATACTATGTACATTTACCTTCCTATGATGAGTTCTGATGCTGCTCATGGCATATGATGGATACTGATGGATTGTGATGGGTTATTTTTTACTTTGTAAGGGGTTAAGGTGTGAGTTTCACTTTGTAAAATTTGGATACTGTGTACAGTTACCTTCCTATGATGAGTTCTGATGCTGCTCATGGCATATGATGGATACTGATGGATTGTGATGGGTTCTTTTTGCTTTGTAAGGGGTTAAGGTGTGATTTTCACATTAAAAGTTGAATTCTTGTTAGTATGTTATAAATTTGAAGGCTTCTGATGCTTGTGATGGATTTTCATGCTTGGGCCATCTCAGTTTATGAAATACTAGTAACTAAACACAAATTTCTAATAAATTTTGTACATGTGCCTCTCATGAATCTGGAGTTTATGGCTTATTATACTATTTAACTAAATTATGATTTCTTTGCATCTAAAATTTCCATACTGTGTACAATACCTTCCTCTGATGGTTTCAAGTGTTGCTCATGGCATCTGATGGCTACTGATGGATTGTGATGGCTTCTTCTTGCTTTATAAGGGGTTAAGGTCTGAGTTTTACTTTGTAATATTTGCATACTGTGTCCAATATCCTTCCTGTGGTTGGGTTGTGATGCTGCTCATGGCTTCTGCTTTTTATGATGGATTCTGAAACAATCTGATGCTTTATAACAGATTAAGGACGAAGTTTTACTTTCATTTATTAACCGCTAATTCTTTTCCTATCCAAATTTGTAGATTATAATTGATGTATTAGCCGACTCTTACAGAATTCAGATAAAACTTTGCATAGTCGAAAGCTTGCCAGTGATGGGGAGATACAGAGAAGAAACAAAAAAAACTTAAAGCGAACAAAACTTTGCATAGTCGCATGCTGCTTGTTCGTATACTTGTAGAACTGTGCTCTGTAACTGCAAAAAAAAAAGAAATTCAGAAGAAAACTAATGCAAATTGATTAAATATACACCGTTTATAAGCACATTGTCACGAAAACTGCAAAAAAATTAATTTGAGAATTTAATTTTAAACTCGAACGCCTTTTCTAAGCACATTATCCAATAACTATTTTTTAATAAAATTTCAGGTTTTTTTGGTTTACCAACCGCATTTTATACTCTCATTTTCAAAAAAACAGTTTAAAAAAAATTTATTACCAAACAGCATTTTACAGTCTAATTTTCAGAAAACAGTTTTCAGAAAAAATTATTACCAAACAGGTTTTACACTCATTTTCAGAAGTTTTCAGAAAAAATTATTACCAAACAGATTTAACACTCATTTTCAGAAAACAATTTTCAGAAAACTCTTTTAGGAAAACTGTTTTCAGAAAACTGTTTTCAGAACAACTATCCAAACGCAACGTAAGTCTTCGAGAGTGGGGGGCTCGTGATATGGCTAAAAATAAGGTTAAATCGGAACCGTCCAAACTAGGCACGAATCTTAAAGATCAGGGGTAAAATGGTAATTTCACCTACAAACGGGTCTGAAATGGATATTGGGTCCTTTTTCCAAAGGCCCAATAACCCACGAACGGATCCATCTCAACTGGGTGCGGGTCCTAACCCACAAGAAACCCAGTCCAGCTTGATAGAATCAGGATTTTATGATTATACTTAATCAACAGCCCTGATTCCTTCTATCCATCCACTGGAAAGTAGGGATTTATCCCGAAACTGGTCCCTAAGGTGGCTATAAATACCCCCCCATCCCCCACTATTAAGAGGTAATCAATCTTTGCCAATCAAAGCTCATTCATAATCTTTCTGATTACTAACTTGAGTGTTGGAGGTTGCGTCGCCGGGATCAATCCCGGTGTTTCGCACTTTTTGCAGGTCAATGCCGGGAGATCACGATCAAACTCCAGCGGAAAGGTTTCAGGTTTGACTATTCAACATCCCAAGAATCCACAAATCTATCTGTTTGCCCCCACACCGATTTCAGTGGCAACAGTCACGTATCCGTATTCCATATTCGCTTTTTGGAAAGTGGGGCGTGACATCAGAACTTTTGACAGACCTTAGTTTCGATTTGTGATGTGTGATTTATTGCTATTTTACTGCAACTGTGTTGAAATTTCCAGATTCTGTTTTATGAGTTTGGTATATGGTTATTTATTTTAAAACTGGTGTTAAACGTAAGATTTGGATTCAATATTTTTCTGGGTATATCTAGACATGATTGGGATCAACTCCTAATTTTTGTGGATTTATTTAATGAATTTTATAAATTATTCCATGCTTATGGACAAACTAATATATTTCAAACTGCATGTTGTTCGGTAAAAAACCCTATTTTCAACCCGTTTCCAGTCTCTGTTGATTTAAACTTTGTGAATATAAAATATAGCCTGGTATGTCTATTTTACAAAACTTTTGACGGATTTGGATTTCGAGTTATACTTTGCGATTTATCACTATTTTAGTAATGCTGTGTCTAAAATTTTAGATTCATAAACTTGTTGTATTCATTCTATTTTCAAAATTTATTTGACTATGCTATCTGTAATGGAATTTTATGAAATTTTGTTTGCTGATACTAGACATACTAGGAAATCCTCCAGATTTTTTTTGAATTTAATCAGTAAGTTTTTATGCTATTTTCACGCTTATAAATAAAACTTGCAATTTCTGGAGAAGAAGAAGCATAAATTATAGAGCAATACAAATTTAAGTGACTTACATTTAAATATCTAGACTCACACACTCTAATGTCCACTTCTAGGGTGTCGTTCCTTATAAATTTGTACTACTTGGAAGTGTGGCTCTGATACCACTCTATAATACCCCGAATTCCAAAACAGACTGAATTCGAAGTTCCACAGGTACTTTACACTTCTCTTCGTACAATTTTACAAGGAATAAAAACTTTTGTTACATAAAAGTCAAATTTAAATTTACATTTATACAGCGGAAGCAATTTACAATAATTACATGAACAAAATATACAACATTTGAATCAATCTTTAAGCAGCATGCATACTTTAATCTTGCCAAGCACTTTATCCTACATAGAAAATTGTGGTCACATCAGTTGCTTACAACCGACGAAATACTATACACGGCCATCCTCACTATGCCGAACAGTATAACGATTTTCCATACTTAAACAAACCACAAACATGATCACAGACAAAGCTACAAAGGGACTATCCTATTGATATCGTGTTGTGCTGTGCACTTAGTCCTTAATGCAATTGTTTACATTATATGACACTAATGCGCACTTGTTCAGAGTCTATGCAGCCCATACTACATAGGTCCGTGGGCAAGCCCTTAGCTGTTCTTCATCTTGTAGGGTTCGATCCCTCGCCATGATTTATTCTACTACTGTAACTACGGTAAGTATCCTAGATGTTCTATGAGTTACGAGTTCACGTCTAGGCGCCCTAGAGAGAATTCCAACACAATGACACATGACTCATCATGCAGGCATCCTGTAGTAATTCACCTCCTACCATAGACATGACACCAGCCGCAGTCATTAGATCACCCCATAAGCGTCGCCACCAGGACGGTACTCTAGAGTAGTATTCACGCCCTAATCATGACGCATCATGGGATATCCTGTGAATACTCTCACGCCGCCAATCCAATGGCCCTCATACTCATGGTTTTCTCTTAAGTTAATCACGACTTCACTATGTATCTAATCCTTATGTATAATTGAAGGTCAATATTCTAGAATCTAGCATTACTCCTACATCGGTCTTATCAACATCAATCATTATCAACGACCCAAACTTGGTCAAAATATCAAAATCTCCTTTTCCATATTTTTCATTCTTGCCGACATAGAGTTTAGCTGAAAATTCTAGTCTAAGTCCTCCTTTCACTTTTATAGAAAAACATATTTGTTCACAAAATTGTACAATCTGTTTTTGTCATATTTCCATGCACAACTTGCATACTTAAAATTCTCATTTAATTCTACTCAACATTTATGAATGAAAATCTTAATTTATCTCTTTGCAATTATTTCTATAATTAAAAAATTCACTTCTTTGTTTTAGTGTTTCAAAAGATCAAACTAAGATGAATACTTCACTTTTAAATTTTATATTCTTATTCCTCTCTTTAAAGGTCCACAAGTAAAAAATAATTTTTTGTGCACTTTATGTATTTTGAGGAATTTTATAATATTTTTCTCAGTATTTATTTTATTTTTAAAAACCCAAAATAATCAAGTGAGAAAAGAAAAGAAAAAAAGTTTTCTTTCCCAAAATTTTTTTGCCTCAACCAGTTTCGAACCCGCACACACACAGCCAGGTGCACAGTCACCGAAAACCAAACCCCATGCGCTAGCCAAAAGAGACAAGTGCCCAACTGTCATAAAGGGAGAGTGAATGGGGTTTGAGTCCAGTTCTTGGCATTTGGAAAAATCAAAAATTAAAACTAAAAAAGCCTCTGCCGAGACTCGAACCCCCACACACAGTACTGCACCACTACAGTAACGCAACTAGCGCCCCCCCTATAACCAGTATGACCATGGTGACCAACTGATATAGGATTAGTTTAAAATAGGTTTATGTCGAGTCTCTGTTTATTAGAATTATTTCATTTTTCAACAGATCATAACTTCGTTTCTTCTTCAAAAAAAGTCCTAAAATTTTCCAGAGTACTGAGTTTACATTCATTTAACAAATCAGTGTTTTTAAAATAATTTTTTGACATTAAAACAAGTATTTTCCCTCTAATTTGCATTCTATGTTTACAATTGCACAATTTCAATTTAACAAAACTTTCTATTAAATTTTGCTTTAAAACTTTATTAAAGAAGTATTAAATTCTGTATTTCTCTTCTTTTATCCATAATACTCATAAACAAAGTTACATTCCTTGAACAAGTGTTACTATGGTTCAATAAACGCAAAAATACATAATTAATCTATTAACCATTCATAAACATTTTTCTAGAATCACATGATTCTAATTTCACAAATTACATGGCAATAAGTCAATTTAACTACATTAGACATGAATTATAACTAATAGCCTGCAATTCATCAAGCATTTACTCAATTATCTACTAAGTCCTTTTTAGAGTCAACAAGTGTATCTTTTTAGTTCTTTTAGCATTCATATATATCAAAAATCCCTAGCATGATGTCTAAGATTAGAAGTATAGAAAAACACCCACCTATTTGAAGAAAAATACTACAAAAGCTCCTAGAATCTCCTTGAACACACGAGCGGTCCTTCTCCTCCTAGTTTGAGCCACCACAAATGCCTCCTCCTCCTTGCACTAGTGAACCCGAGCCTCTCTCTTGCCTTGGTGAAATGGTCAGCCTCCAAGAATGGAACACACACAAAAACTAAACACTCTCAATCTTTTTTTCTAACTCTCTCAATCTTTTTACTCTCCTATGTATTTCTTTCTTTCTTTTCTTTACAAAATTTCTTAGTGTGTTGTATGCATACAAGTGAGGGGTATTTATACTAGTTTTAGGGTGAAATGGAGGGCTAGGATTGCATTAGATGGTTGAAGATAAATGGCTAGGATACATTGGAAAGTTGTGGCAAGCACCCATGAGCAAGTAACCACCCATCCACTAAGCCACTTCTCCACTCTCTCCTATGCATATCCGACCAAGTAGAAAGGGTGTGCAATGCACACTATCGTGCATGCACGTGCCAAATGTAGCACCCCTAACTACTAGTTGTGCATGATAATTTAATTAATTGTTTAAAAAAAATGATCCACACTACAAGTCATGTTATTTAAAAGAGAAAATAACTAGTGGGCTTATAGTTAGTGGGCTCAAATTTCAATGGGCTAATTAAAATAACTCCAATAATTAGGATGGGCTTTAAAATAAACAATTAGGCTTTAAAAAATAAAAGAGAGATAGGAAAATATTTATTCATGCTACAAAATAAATAATTCTTATAGAAAATGAACCTGAATTAATACGTGCAATGCACGTAAAATTCATAAACCTTCATTTCATTTAAAAATAAAGAA
Organism: Hemerocallis citrina; assembly: GCA_017893485.1. NCBI lineage: Eukaryota > Viridiplantae > Streptophyta > Magnoliopsida > Asparagales > Asphodelaceae > Hemerocallis > Hemerocallis citrina. Next base: position 62,967,601 of record CM030359.1, read on the forward strand.
TTAGGGTATTACAACACTCCCTCCTTAGAATAGTTCCGTCCCCGGAACTACAATTAAAGGATGAGGAAACAAAACACAATAAGAAGAGAGAAAAGAAAATACAAATCAAACAAAGAGCTCAGGATGATTCTTCATCATCCTCTCCTCAGATTCCCAAGTAGCCTCTTCAACCAACTGGTTTCTCCAGACTACTTTGACGATCGGTATCGTCTTATTCCTCAAGACTTTCTCCTGACGATCCACAATCTCTACCTAGAGCTCAATGTAACTCAGATCCAACTGCGAACCCTCCGGCACTTCGTGCAAAAGATGACTTGGATCAGGAATGTATCCTCTCAGCATAGATACATGAAAGTCATTGTGCACCTGAGATAACTCTTCCAGCAACTCCAACTGGTAAGCAGTTTTTCCAATCCTCTTCAATATCTTGTACGGGCCTATGAATCTTGGGGCTAACTTTCCACCTTTGTCAAATCGGATCACACCTTTACTAGGTGACACCTTCAGAAAGACAAAGTCACTAACCTCAAACTCAAGGTCCCTTGTCCGGTTGTCTGCGTAGCTGTTCTGCCTACTCTGAGCATCCACCAACCTCTTCCTGATCAGATCAATATTCTTAGAGGTCTGCTGCACAATCTCATGCCCAAACATTTGCCGTTCTCCAACTTCGAACCAACAAACAGGTGTTCTGCACTTCCTGCCATATAGAGCTTCATACGGCGCCATCCCGATACTAGTCTGAAAACTGTTATTGTAAGCAAACTCTACCAGAGCTAAATGCCTTTTCCAACTACCTCCAAAGTGTAGAACACAACACCGAAGCATATCCTCAAGAATACGGTTGACTCTCTCGGTCTGCTCATCGGTCTGAGAATGAAGAGCAGTGCTAAAATCCGTCTTGGTACCTAAAGCTGTTTGAAGACTCCTCCAGGAAATGCGAAGTAAACCGCGCATCTCGATCAGACACAATGGTTAACGGAACACCATGAAGCATGACGATCTCACCAATGTACAGCTCAGCCAACTTGTCCATAGACGAAGTGAGTTTCATTGCCAGGAAATGAGCAGACTTGGTTAGTCGATCGACTATGACCCAAATCGCATCATTGCCCTTAGAACTCTTGGGCAAACTCGTGATGAAATATATATTGATGTTATCCCACTTCCATTCCGGAATAGGTAACGGTTGCAATAGACATCCGGGTTTCTGATTCTCGGCTTTGACCTATGACAGATCTCACACCTAGCCACAAACTCGGCCACATCTCGCTTTAGATCCGACCACCAGAAATGTTGCTTAATGTCCTTATACATCTTGGTACTCCCAGGATGTACAGATAAAAGAGTTGCATGTGCCTCCTGAAGAATATTCTCCTGCAATTCTGCTTGATTCGGAATACACAGCCTCTCCCCAAGCCATAACACTTCATCCCTGATCTGAAACTCCGATAACTTGCCAACACCAACCTGCTCCTTCATCTTCTGATTCTCTGCATCTTCCTTCTGACTTGCGATAATCTTTTCATTCAGCGTTGGTTGGAGCCTCAACTGAGCTAAAGACGATCCCAAGCCTTGCAGAACGACTTCAATACCAGCCCGATCCAACTCCTCTGCAAGATGCCTCTAAGTTGTAATCAAACTAACCAGACTGCTTTTGCGACTAAATGCATCAGCAACAACATTAACCTTCCCAGGATGGTACTTAATCTCTGGACGAATGTCCTCAAGTACTTCCAGCCATCTCCTTTGCCTCAGATTTAGATCCTTCTGCTGATAGATGTACTTCAAGCTCTTGTGGTCTGTGTACATGTTCAGTTTCTCACCATACACATAATGTCTCTATTACTTCAAGGCAAAGATAATCGCAGCCAACTCCAGATCATGAGTCGGATAATTCTTCTTATGCGGTCTTAGTTGCCTAGACCCATACGTGATCACTTTCCCTTCTTGCATTAAGACACAACCAAGCCCACGATGTGAAGTATCACTGCAGACATCATACTCAACACATGCTCTAGGCAAAGCTAAAATGGGAGCAGTAGTCAGCCTCTCTTTCAACTCCTGAAAGCTTGCCTCGTACTGTTCAGTCCACTTGAAGTTCACATTCTTTTTGGTCAGCCCAGTGAGCGGCATGGCTATCTGAGCATAGCCCTAAATGAATCTCCTGTAGTATCTAGTTAAACCAAGAAAACTCATGATTTCCTTCACCGTAGTAGGCCTTGCCCAATCCTTCACTGCCTCTATCTTCTGCGAATCAGTTGCCACTCCCTCAGAATGGATGTGACCTAGGAATGCCACCTCAGATTTTCAGAAATCGCACTTGGATAACTTGGCATACAATTCCTGCTCTTCCAGCTTCTTCAAAATTACTGCCAAATGCTCTCTGTGCTCCTCCTCCGTCTTGGAGTACACAAGAATATCGTCGATAAACATCACGACGAAAGAATCAATAAACGGCCTTAGAACTCTGTTCATCATATCCATGAAAATTGCAGGTGCATTCGTCACTCCAAACGGCATAATTAAGAATTCGTAATGCCCGTTTTGAGTTTTGAACGCAATCTTATGCACATCTTCAGCTTTCACTCGAACTTGATGGTAACCTGATCGAAGATCTATTTTGGAGAAAACATCTGCTCCTTGTAGACGATCGAACAAGTCATTAATTCTTGGAATCGGATATTTATTCTAAACAATGACCTTATTCAGCTCTCGGTAATCGATGCACATCCTCATCGAACCATCCTTCTTCTTTACCAAAAGCACTGGCACTCTCCAAGGTGACGCACTCAGTTTAATAAAGCCTTTTCCCAACAGTTCTTCAATCTGTCGTTTGATTTCATCCTGCTCTACAGGTGCCATCCTATACGGTGCCTTGGAAATGGGTGCACTCCCTGGCTAAATAGTGATGCTGAAATCTACATCACGATGCGGGGGTAACACATGCAAATATTCCAAGAATACAGTCGGATAATACCGAACCACCGGAATTTGCTGTACCTCTACAGAAATCCCTTTCTTCTGGCTGATAACAGCCACCAAATCTGAACATCTCCTCTTCCCTTGGAAAGTGACTTCAGGTCCACCTGGAGCCTTCACTGTTACTATCTTGGTCTTGCACTCGATGCTTACACTGTACACCGGCATCCAATCAATGTAATTGATAACATCGACTCCCAAGACATTCAGCTGGATCAGATCAATCCCAAAAATTCTATCTCCAATGACGATCTCGCAGTCCGCATAGTACCGATCAGTGGTTAAAGTCTCCTCTGACGGAGTAGCTACTGCTAAGACCTTGCCTGGGAATATCTTCGGTTCAACTCCCAGAACTTTAGCAAACTTAGGTGATATAAAAGTATGAGAGGACCCAGTATCGAACAAAACAACAGCTTTCTTTCCATTCAAATAAAGTTCTCCTGTTACATAACACACACTCTTTACATAACAGTTTACTAAATAAGCGGGAAAAGAGACTATAGAAAAACACTCCTAAACACCCTCACTCGTACCAGTGATGACGTGATCCACCTCATCAGCGTCAGCTTTAGTCAAGGCAAATACTCGCCCCTGCTGGTACGGCTTCTTCCCGAACTGCTGAGTTAGTCCATTACAGACGACGTCCTGTGGCTTGGGGCAATGAGACTTGTAGTGGCCTGTCTCTCCACAGTTGAAACAAGTCATAGGAGGTCTCACCCAAGTATTCTCGGGTCTTCCCGCCACATGAACAGCGTTCGCACCCGTATGCTTGAACTTTTGAGCCGGCGGCTGTCCCCTGACATTTCCAGCAACTGCAGGCCTCTTTCCCATATTCCAATTATTCCTCCGATTCTAAATAGCGTGGAACTGCTCCATGTCCGCCTCTGTGGCTGCCACTCGTTTGATCAGCTTGTCAAATCTCCTGATACCGAGGGGTGTCATCCATGTTCTCATACCTGGCCTCAAACCATGCTCGAATTTCCAAGCCTTCTTCGCCTCGTCCATCACCAATTCGGGTGCATATCCAGAGAGCTGAGTGAATCTTGTCTCATACTCCCTAACTGACATGCCGCCCTGCTGCAGTGCCAGAAACTCCATGGCTTTCTTCTCTTGGACGTCTGATGAAAAATAATTACTGTAGAATTCCTCCAAGAATTCCTCCCAGCCAAGAACAATATTCCCCATCGTCCGCTTCATCGACTGCCACCACACAGCCACATCCTTCTCGAACTGCAGTGCAGCCAACTTCACCTTGCTGCCCTCTGGAGTCTCCAAGACTTCGAAGATAGTCTTGACCTATCGAATCCAATTGTTAGCTACGTCGGGGTCTGACTTCCCTTCAAACACCGGTGGTTTCATCCATTTGAATGATTCTACGAGTTTGATTGCTTCGGGTACTTGATTCGCAGGCACCCTTCCTTGATTCTGATTCATGGCAACGACATTGAGTGTCTGATAGACCCTCGCTAACTCCGTTTCCAATTCCAGACCTCTCCCATTTCGAGCTCCTCTTCTAGCCATATTCTGATGCAAAAGATCCATTAAATTCGAAGTATAAAACATGAATTTTAAATCAACTTTTCTTTTCATTGAATTTCAAACTTTGTACATTCGAATTTAAAATATTTCTGACATCAAATGAAAGCTGTAAGAAGATACGACAGTCTAGTTCCTACGGTTCCTCTTGGCTTCTCGAAGCTCTTCCCGTAGTTCCGCCACCTCCTCCTTCAGTACATCGTACATATTTTTCATCTTCTCGAGTTCCCAAACACGATGACTGAGAGTTGCGATGCTCTCCTTACACTTCGCACACTACGCCTACAACAGCTCTGCTATCTCCTTCTGAGTCTCTACCTGCCTCTGAAGAGACACAATGAGACTACTCGGAACTGGTTCTTCCTCGTCGGAGGAATCATCAGATGAATCTGAAGGTGGAGTGATCTCTCTGGACTCAGGCCATTCCTCTTCAAATTCTTAAGGATCCTCTTCGTCTGAATCAACTTGCCAGGGGTAGTAATCCTCTTCAACTATGTCCCAATTGTCATATCTAGCTGGGTTGAAGTGGTCCTCCATCTTAAAGAAAGGAGAAGAAGAAGCATAAATTATAGAGCAACACAAATGTAAGTGACTTACATTTAAATCTCTAGACTCACACACACTCTAATGTCAACTTTTAGGGTGTCGTTCCTGATAAATTTGTCCTACTTAGAAGCGTGGCTCTGGTACCACTCTGTAACACACCGAATTCCAAAATAGACTGAATTCGAAGTTCCACAGGTTCTTTACACTTCTCTTCATATAATTTTACAAGGAATAAAAACTTTTGTTACATTAAAGTCACATTTACATTTAGATTTATACAGCGGAAGCAATTAACAATAATTACATGAATAAAATATACAACATTTGAATCAATCTTTAAGCAGCATGCATAATTTCTTGCCAAGCACTTTATCGTGCATAGAAAACTGTGGGCGCGTCAGTTGCTTACAACCGACAAAATATTATACACGGCCATTCTCACTATGCCGAACAGTATAACGATTTTCCATACTTAAACAAATCACAAACTTGATCACAAATAAAGCTACAAAGGGACTATCCTATTGATGTCGTGTTGTGCTGTGTACTTAGTCCTTAATGTAATTGTTTACATTATATGACACTAATGTGCACCTGTTCAGAGTCTATGTAGCTCATACTACATAGGTCCGAGGGCAAGCCCTTAACCGTTCTTCATCTTGTAAGGTTCGATCCATCGCCATGATTTAATCTACTACTGTAACTACGGTAAGTATCCTAGATGTTCTATGAGTTACGGGCTCTCGTCTAGGCGCCCTGGAGAGAATCCCAACGCACTGACACATGACTCATCATGCATGCATCCTGTGATAATTCACCTCCTACCGTAGACATGACACTACCCGCAGTCATTAGATCACCCCATAAGCGTCGCCACCAGGACGGTACTCTAGAGTAGTATTCATGCCCTAATCATGACGCATCATGGGACATCCTATGAATATTCTCACGCCGCCAATCCAATGACCCTCATACTCATGTTTTTCTCTTACGTTCATCACGCCTTCCCAATGTATCTAATCCTTATGTATAATTGAAGGTCAATATTCTAGAATCTAGCATTACTCCGACATTGGTTTTATCAACATCAATCATTATCAACAACCCAAACTTAGTCAAAATATCAAAATCTCCTTTTCCATATTTTTCATTCTTGCCGACGTAGAGTTTAGCTGAAAATTCTAGTCTAAGTCCTCATTTTACTTTTATAGAAAAACATATTTGTTCACAAAATTGTACAATTCATCAAGTTATCTTTCTCTCATATTTCCATGCACAACTTGCATACTCAAAATTCTCATTTAATTCTACTCAACATTTATGAATGAAAGTCTCAATTAATCTTTTTGCAATTATTTCTATAATAAAAAAAATTCACTTCTTTCTTTTAGTGTTTCAAAAGATCAAACTAAGATGAATACTTCACTCTTAAATTTTGTACTCTTATTCCTCTTTTAAAAGGTCCACAAGTAAAAAATAATTTTTTGTGAAGTCTATGTATTTTCGAGAATTTTGTAATATTTTTCTCAGTATTTATTATTATTTTTTAAACCCAAAATAATCAAGTGAGAAAAGAAAAGAAAAAAAAGATTTCTTTCCCAAAAAAAATAGAAATATATTGGTTTGTCCACAGGCATGGAATAATTTATAAAATTCATTAAATAAATCCACAAAAATTTGGAGTTGATCCCAGTCATGTCTAGATATACCCAGAAAAATATTGAATCCAAATCTTACTTTTAACACTAGTTTTAAAATAAATAATCATATAGAAAACTCATAAAACAGAATCTGGAAATTTCAACACAGTTGCAGTAAAACAGCAATCTCACACATCACATATCGAAACTGAGGTCTGTCGAAAGTTCTAATGTCACGCCCCACTTCCCAAAAAGAGAATACGGAATACAGATACGTGACTAAGCGGAGTGAATGATTTTCAACATCCATAAGCTGTTCAGAATCTTTACAACATTTCACAAGAATAATCAGAGTCGGAAGAAAAAGATTCAACCAAGCATGCACATATGAAGCAAAATACCAACAAGAATACTTGAAACTAAAATATTATAATCTCAAATAATCCAGATCTGAACAAGTCAATATCCTGGGCCACATTGCCCAAATACAAATAATCCAAGTATAAAATACAATTGTTCAAAACAAGCAACAAGAAATAATAACAACAAAATCCAGTACTAATATCTCATATCACCAACACCATCTGGTACCTGTTCTCCGAAATCTGTAATTTAACAATTGCAGAAATTGGAAAAAGAAAACAAACCTCCGTGAATGCAAGTTACGGACCGCTTGTAGTGTAGGATACAAGTACATGGGAAAAGATAAACAAATTGCATGGAATAGGCATGGTAACAAAATATAATAACTAGCATGGCAAGATAAACAAGTGTAAGTAGCATGTATCAAGTGTCAAGTGAAACAAGTATCCAGGATCATGTAAACATGTAGCAAGTGTCATATATCAAATATCATGTATCATGTAATGAAGTATCAAGTAGGCATGTATCATGTTCAAGTGTCATGTATCAAGTCTTGGAGTTATTACTATCTAGGTAGCACTTCATGCATCTCGGTTTTTACTACATGGTTGCTACATCAAATAGTTTCGTTTTAAATTTCATACCATAGAGGGTAGTGTACTCAGGGACAAGTATCAAGTAATCGAGCTCCAAGCTCCAAGTATCATGTATCATGTATCATGTGTCAAGTTGTGCAAGTGGCAAGTAATCACGTGTCAAGCGTGCAAGTGTCAAGTAATCACGTGTCAAGTATCATGTATCAATTCATCACGTAGGATCTGTGGATCCTCTTCCGAGTACACGTTTCTGAATTATCCACTATTAGATCTTTCCCTTAAATTCCGACTTAGTTATTTATTATTATTATCAAACAAGCATGCATTAAATCTCATGTTTCATTATTACTAAGAATTCTAGATAAGAACAAAACATGCATCACAAAAGTAACTAAAGAACTTATATCAATTGTCCATTTCAAGCATAAACTATCTAGGCATCCATTCTACAACAATTTAGAAAGTAAAAGAGACACCCACCTCTTTCTTAATGCAAATTGTAAATAGAACTCTTAAAAAATTGCTCCAAGCTCGAACACAAAAGTGCCCTTCTCCTCCTTAAGCCAAAAACCGAAATCTTCCTTTTAGCCTCCTATTTTTATTTTTTTTTGGTTCTTAGTGTGTTGTTCATGTTAAAGGAGAGGGGGGGGGGGGGTTATTTATACGGATATTGTGTGATTGAGATGACTCCCACTACCGAAAATAACTCCCCACTCACTCAATACCTCTCCCACTCTTTCCTCACTCCATGCATAGCCGGCCAATCACCCCCCATGTGCACAAGCTCGTGCACGTGCACCCTCTGTGCACACTACTTCTCATATAAATTTTATTATTAATTGTTATTATATTAAATGTAGGTATATGTTACATGACAAGTGTACTATACTTTAAAATGTTCATTTAAATGTAGAATTAATCATGAACCTCTATTTGTAATTAATTTTTTGTGGGCTTCAAAATAGATTTTAGGCCTATTGGATTTAGATAAAATAAATCATAAAAGTGTGAAAAAAAATTAGAAGAAAAATGTGCATAACTCTTGAAAATTTTAGGGATTAAAATGCATAAAATTTTACGTGGAATGACGTGCAAAAATATTAAAAATTAATTTTTTATGGAATGTTACAGTATCCGCTGGCAGAACGTGAGCGAGGGGCGCTTGGCCCGGATTGGATAGAGCCCTCTCAACTCGCGCATATTTTTTGTTTCCTATTTTGTCCATCTCTTTTCCTTCGTTCTTATAGCTTTAGTTTTCTTTTGCAGCGATGGATAACGCTGCTATTGATGCAAGAAGAGCCCAACTTGCCAAGCAGAGGGTGACTCACCAGTCGAAGCAGCGGAAGAGGTCCTCTCAGGGGAGCTCCAAAGGGGCTTCTTACCTGAAGTCCAAGAAGTAGAGAGCTCTCTCAGTTCTGGGGAACCCAAGCTCGACGAAGGCGGTGCCGAGCTTGCGTAACCTTAAGGTTACCGACTTGCTGAAGGGTGGTATCCCGCTCATCCACTTTGTGGTTCAGGAAATTGTGGGCGAAGAGGGGCTCAGGTCGTGGGCCCTGAATTGGGCAGTGAAGACAGCCAATTCGCTGACCGATGGGCCGGTAGCAGTGGAGGTGGTGGAACAACTGGCCACACCTCGCGCTAAGGAGGCTCTGCCGACCGAGACTCTCGAAACCTGCTACATAAGGTGGGTTTAGGCCTACATGCTGGTAAGTACTTCTCAACTCCGTAACTCCAAAATCAACCTTTTTCTATTTCACTTCTCTAAGTCTTAGCCCCTCGTTTGCAGGCAACAATGGCCGGTTCCCAGATGAAGAGGTTGCACACCCGCGAGCTCAAACGGGATGTGAAGAATGCTAAACAGTATGAGCATGAATGAAGGACCAAATGCTGAGGTCGGACGGGGCCGAGTTCTGTGAGCGGGCCCTTAAGGCTGAGCTGACTTCCTTCACCGACGACTAAGCTCAGGTGTTGGTGGAGATGAAGAAGGTGGCTGACAATGAGCTGAAGAAGGTAAGGAACACCGCCATGGATAATGTCATCGAGGCCCAGGACAAAGCGTACAACCAGGCCCTCGAGCATGTCCTGTACAAATACCCCGAGTGTGAGCTCAAGGAGTTTCATTACAGCATGAAACTCCCCGAGCATCTGAAAACCCCTGGGGGAGACGGTGAGGAGGGGGGTGACCAGCTGTCGGTCGAGGAGAACGTAGCGAAGGCGGTCGACTTCGAGATCGACGCATCGGCGACCGAAGAGGTGCCCCTTTCTTCTAAGCAGTAGCTTCACCCTCTTCGTACTTTTTTCTTTTGCATTTGCCGAGTGTGGACTGGCCATCGCCGTTTTGTACTAAGTTTGATTAATGAAAAGGATTTTATGCCGAGATTTTTGACTTGGATTTTTTGGTGTAATATCATGTAATGTGATGTTTTGTGATTTGGACAAGTTTGTGATGCTCCGAATGAGTTGCCTTTTACTCCTTTGTGCCAGATGAATGATTCCTTCGTGGTCGACTCTCATGATGTCGAGGTGGAGCGCCTTAGGGGTAAGCATGGAGTCTACCTTGCATCGTTATCGCATATTGGCCCAGAATCGCGAGTCTAACATCCTGCAAAACTGAGTAATGACAATTTTGCCCACAGGCGTTACGCATATGTATTTTGTACTATTACGAGTAATATCCGTAACGTATTTTAATATAAATGTCCTACGTATTTCAGCATTTCAATTATTTATAAATTTTCTGTTTTCTCAAAATTCATTTTTACCCAATTCTGAGCCAACTTAAACATTTATTTTAATCTTTGTGTTTTTACGTGCATTGCACATGCTTTCAATACACGTGTCGATTTCGTATATTCTACCGTTAAATGTAATATTATAAAACTTTCTATGTGTTCAATTATTTATTTTATAACTTGTTCAAATTCGTTTCATAAATTGAAATTCATTTTTCTCCTATTTTGACAAAATATACTTTTACACGTGCGGTGCACGTGTTTTCTATGCACGCGTTGATTATATTGTTGTATACATATATAGAATTAATGAAACATATTTTACATATTTTGTATTTTGATTGTTATAGACATTTTTCATTTTCTCGAATTTATTTTATATATGAATATTTATTAGCACGTGCTTTACATGTCTTTCTTTTTATGCATGTGCAAATTGTGCTATTTTATTACAAAGTTGTGTACTAAAAATTTCACTAGGCTACTTATACTAAGTTTAATATGAGTATTTATTAAAAATAAAAATTTAAAATGGAATAAAATAATAAAACTGAAAATAAAATAAGAAAATATACAAAACACGTGCACACGGCATTGCACACAAAAGCTACAAACCTGCCCTTGTTGACCTGGTATTCTTGAGTGACAGTGACTGGGTTTGTGAGTGGTGTGAGTGAGTGGGTGTGTCGTGTGTGAGTGGGTTAGTGGGTTGTTAGTTGCTAAAACTACTCCCTAAATTTCCATATAAATACAACCCCTTACTTGAGCCATATAGGAACAAAAAAAAAAAAAATCAAGAGTGTTTGCTACTGTTGCTTTCGGGAAATCCAATGGAGGAGAGCACGGATTTTGAGGAGGAGGAGTGGAAGGCTTTTAGGAGTTTTATCTGCTTGGAAAATTCTTCAAAGAGGTGGGTGTTTTCATGATCTTCTAGTATGTAGAAATTATGTTTGTTTAAATTAGAAATGTGTAGATAGAGTTGAATTGATTAGTGCATGTGAAGTAGTTTCTCTAGAAATTCTATTTGTGCATGCTTAATTATAACTGTGTAGTAGATGATGAAATTAATGTGTGTATGTGTAGGAGGTTTATAGAAATTTTTATCTAATTGAAATTTCACACAATAAATACATGGGATTGGTTTCATTGTATGCATTTTAGTAATATAGATACCCCTCAAGAACTCTAGTTGTGTAAATAAAAATTTGTTCATTTAATCTAAGTGTCAGACTATGAATAATTTATACAATTTAAGTAAAAGTTCTCACGTTCTTCAAGAATAAAATTGGTATATATTCTATTTCATGCATATACACTAATCTAAGAAATGATTTCATTCTGAATTTGTAAACCAATACATAATAATTGAATTATCAAAAATTTGAGTTTCAAATCTACTGTAGTTCGAATATAAACAATGAATGCAACTTTTCTCACACAAATAGTGAGTTGGCTCACTCATTCTGAGTTGCGGTCTGGCTTGTTGCTGTGTCTGGGTTCGAATCCGGACAGCGACAGTTTACTTTAAATTTTTTATTTTATTTGTTACTATTAGTCAATTCACATGCATTTTTATTAAGAAGGAATTTAAATAATACTAGTAGATTAGTGGAATATTTGATATAATTATGTACAAATCTAGAATTTAATTTGAGGATAAAAATCACAGTACAATTTGAATAGTATGTCTAGCTAGACTTATTAAAAGAAAAAAAGAATTGTTTTGTGAATGAGTTAACTTTGGAATAATTGAGATAATCAAAGATAAATTAAGAAATTCACTTGGATAAAAATTATACATTATTTTATTTTAAAAAGGAGATTTTATAATATTTCATTTTCGTGATGAAAAATTGAAATGTGATGATTTATCCTAGAATTTGGGTGTCATATGAAAATAAATCACACTATAATTTATTCAAAAGAATTATATGATAAATTAGAGATAAACAAAGTTTGAAATTGCGAAAATCGTACGCATGATATTTGTAAGATTTTTTATCCAAGTTGAAATGCTTTTGAGAGGTATGATGAGAGAATAAGAATATATAGTTTGAAAATTGACAATTTAAAGTGAATGTAGAATCAAATAAATTATGAATGTGAAATTTTGTAATTGAGGTCAAGATGACCTATAAGATCTCGGTGTTGTGATTACTGGGTGAGCGAGACCCGTAGTGACCGGCAAGTTGTGATAAATGAAAATTGAGAACTAGCCAGTGTCGGCTAACAATTCTACTTATGTTAATTTAAGTCCGGTGGGGTAAGCTAGATCTAGGTCAAAATGATTATAATTAAACCAAAGGACATGCACTCGATTGGGGACGTGATGAAGTAAGGGAAAACATGAGTATGAGGGTCTCAGTTGGCCTGTGGTGTGAGATTGTCTCCCCAGAATTACCGAGATGTGATTGGAGTGTCTCCAGCTCATCTGCAGTGTTGGATTCATCTTCGGAATTATCGGGATTGAGGCGACGCTCATGGGGTGTTTGGTGACTATTGAGGCGCTATAGCTTGCAGTGTGAAATTGGATCCCTAGAATTATCGAGATGTGATTAGGAGTGTCCCCAGCTCATCTGCGGTGTGGGATTCATCTTCGGAATTATTAGGGCGTGGGCCTAATACTCACAGAATATATAAATCTTATGCTAGTCACGGGTGAAAATTTGTATAGCGAGGGACTAAACCCTATAACGACGAGTACGATAAGGGCTTGCCCTCTGACCTATGTAGTTTGGGATGCATAGAATCCGAACAAGTGTGCATTAGTATCATCGTAAGTGTAAATGTCTGCATTGGGCATTAAGTACATGTCATGCACTGACACAATTAGGATAGTCACTTTTCTATATTTGTGCATTCAAGTTTATGATTTGTAAGATGGTGAAATTGCTGTATTATAGCATTGCATCAGTTTTATGCAACTGACGTGTCCGCAGTTTTCTAGTTGCAGGATTGGATTTGGCATGGACCTGAAGTCACCGTGATGGGTTGTCATAAGATTGAAGAGCTTCCATTACCATATGTTGTGTTGTACTTATTTATTTCCGTTGTGCTATTGTAAAGAACGATGTTGTAAATGAAAAGGTTTTAAATTCCTTATATTTTGTTCGAAATTGAAGTAAAGATCCTATTTTTGCTATGTATTACTCGTGTTTGAAATTTGGGGTATTACAAAATGGTATAAGAGCCGATTTCAACAAGTAGTACAAAATTATAAGGAAAACACAATAGGGTAGACATTAGATGAGTGAGTGTCAGTTTTGAGTCATGAATGATATAGTTATTGAACTTGCATTCATGAAACTCTCCTCATATACATTGAAGTGATATTGTATGCGAGCATGTTTCATTTTGTATCACGAGTGCTATGGTTGGTTGAACCTACATTCATAACACCTACATACGTGGACTAACTTTTCTCATTTATTTTCTTCGTGTATTTTCCCCTTAGTGCTTTTTCATCTATAACATTTAATATTTTTCTCAAAGAATTATTTTCTTTTCCTATTAATTTACTTTGATATTTAGTATTTTATCTACAATTCTTAGTCTTAATCTTTCAATTTTGACTTACTCATTTTTTTCTCCTTCTTGATGTTTTTGTCCTTCTTACTTTTATACGCTTTTACGTTACTCATTTATTTTGCTATTACTTTTACGTATTAAATTGAGTTTTAAATTACTACTTATTAAATTATTATTTAGACTATTATTATCTTTCATTATTAATTCTATTATGTTTTAAATTTTTGTTTTTTTGCATATTTACATTCATTTTATATATGCTATGATTTTACGATACTATATTTTTCAATTATTTTATATTGTCTTATTCATTTCAGTATATTTTAAACAAGATTGTAATATTTTACTTATATAAATGTGACATACTTCTACACATTATAAATTTTTATTTTCCTACTATTTTTTGTGTTATAGCTTAAATTCTATTTTATTATTATTACATATTATTTGCTAGCTTGTTTTGTTATATTTACTTTTCACTATTAATAGGTACTTAATAATTTTGTTGCTTTATACTTCTCTAACATACTATATATATATATTAACTACTTATATTTTTACTTTATTTCAATTTTTATAATCTTTACATTGTTAGTTACTACATATACTTTCTACTAATTATTATATATATATACCATATATTTTAACATACTTACTATACATATTATTTTACACTTATCTAATTACTACAGTACTATATATTTTGTAATATATAAATTTTGATGTTTATTATGTTAGCTTACTACTCTACAAATTTATTTTCTCCTTCGCATTGCACTTAAGCTTATGCATGTATTTCATTTTATTTTTATTTTTTACTTTTATAAGTCATTTTCATTACTACTAATTTCTACTATTTATGTTGGATATTTATAATCTATACATCTTTTAATATTTTATTGTTATCATTTTCTACTTCATTCCTACTTTTACTTCTATTTTTATATCACAAATTTCAAAACCTAACATCATACTTTATTAAACATTCAATATCCAAGTACATAGAATATGTCATTCCATTTACCATTTTTATAACCCCTGTTTTTCCAAAAACGTATTTTTCTGTATTTTCTGTTTTTAAAATTTTCGTAAATTATTTTTACCGTTTTCAATTTCTTTTGTCAAATTGTATTATTGGATTTACTATTAAAATCTGTTTTTGATCAATGATTTTATTTGTAAATATTTTCTATGATTTTTATATTGAAATACAATTCCTTTTTTTGTTATTATTACTCTTATTATTATTATTACTATTATTATGATTACCATTATTATTATTCTTACCATTTTCTTATTATTATTATTGTTATTAGTACTATGGTTATTATTGATATTTTTGACTGGGTATTAAAAATTCACTTTTATTTACTAACTGTATTTGTAGTATTTTAGATAAATCCTATTTTGTAATGCAAATCACCTTTTTATTATAAACAAATTTTGTATTAGTTATTTTTCTATTTATGTTTTAATCCCCTATTGGATCTTGTACCCTACAAGCCAATTACCCAACTACCCTATATCCATTTTATTAACCTATTGGATCTTTCAATAATACCCAAGTCTGTCAGCCACCCCTTACCCTAACTCTAAACCCTAAACATACCCCCTATATATATACCCATCTATTCTATTACCTGTTCATCTTCCAAAACTCTCAGCTGCCTTAACCCATCCCGTGCTCCTCCTTCCATCGCCCCAGTGTCGCCTCCACCTTCCCTCCCGATCCCTCCTTCCCTTCTCTTCTCCTGCGGTGATGCCTGAGCGCCCCCACACCGCTGCACCCTACAGCCGCTTCGTCTTCCTCATCTCCCTCGCCCCGTTCACATCCAGCCCCTTTCCCAACCTCCCGCCGTGCTCCCTGGTTCCTCCTTCCGCTGCGACGCCCCTCCTCAACGTCGTAGCACCACCAGGCCGAGACCCTTCTCTCCCGTTCATCCTCTTTCCATGCTCTCGCCTCGACTGCAGCATCCTCCGACGGCGCCCCGGTACTCCTCCTCCTGCCTCGCGACTGCAGAGCCGCAGTGCCCTGCCGTCTCCCTTTCGGCGCTGCTCAGCTCCGCAGCCACCCTGTGCTGTGCCCCCCACCTTAGCCAGCTAGCAACCCTCCCGGCCTTCGACGCTACAACCTCAGCCTGCGTCGCCACCCCTGTCGCCGGTAGCCCCTTTACTGCCGACGTGCAGCCGGCCAGTCATCGCCGTGAGCACTTCTCTTCTCCTTGTTCTGTTTTGTGATGGCCTGTATTGTGAGTCGTCAATCGTCGTGATTATCTTGATCATCATGATCATGTCCCCTTGGTTTCAATCCTGGCCGTCCGTGTGATCTTGATCTCCTGAACTTGATTGATTGATTCTTGGCCGTTCGATCGCGATCATCATCAACTTCGTCATCACCTTGATCTGGACAGTCCGATCTTGTTAATCTTGATCTTCCATCTCAGCCGTCCGATTGTGTTTATGATTGTGTTCGTGATCGATTATTTGTGGGTTCGTTCTTTCGTTGTGTTCGTGCCCGGGAATTCGTTCCCGTTATCCTTGCTACTGTACTCTTCCCGTCGTTGTCTCTCAGGCAAGTAACTTATATTAAATTTCTTTGCAAATACAAGTAATAAATACTACTTGTAGTGTAGTTGGATTCTAGAAACAATTTGTATGTGAATTCCCTTATTGATATAGTTATAATTTTGACCAAAGTTGCTTCACGACATACATGACATGATATAACCTAGGATTGACCATATCTTATTGCATATATGCGTGTTATCTTGTGCTCGTTCGTGTTATTCGTGATAGACTTGTTGTGGACTTGTGAAATATCCTATATCATATTGCTTAGACATCTAGTACACTATATTTCATGTTTTTGTTGAGTTCTATGTGAACTAGTTGATTTTGTGCATATGCGATATTTTCAGTTTTGCTGGCTTTTCAGTTTTGATCAGTACTGTAGACCCTATTAAGGTCAGTATTTGAGAATAATTTGTGAACATGATTTGTAGAGAATTCTGTCTATTTTCCATCCCTTTTGACGGATCTCAATTTCGATATACAGTTTGTGAGTTATATCAATTTTACTACAGTGGTGTCGAAAGATTTCCAGATTCTGTTTTCTATAATTTCTGAAGAGTAATGTATTTTCATTGTGGTGTTAAAATTATTATTTTGATCTGAAATTTTGCACAGTATTTCTAGACTTGATTGGGGTTTACCCAGAATTTTGGTGGACATATTTGAGATATTTTACAAACCTTTTCATGCTCGCAAATAAAGATTTTACATGCAGAATTTTACTACTGTTCAGTAAAGAACCTGATTTTCGACCTAATTCTACTTTCTGTTTGTAAAATATTTCTGAATATGAAAGTTAGCCTACTGTATATTTTTTATTACCCATTTGGCATATTTGGATTTCGATTTATGGTTTGCGAGATATTGCATTTTTCATACTGCAGTATTTGTGATTTCAGATTTACAAAACCACTACATCTTGATGTTTTCTGAATTTACTTGACTACTCTATTTTTTTTGGGAAATTATGAAACTTGATTTTCTGTTACTATACATGTAGGGGAATACCCCAGATTTTTTGTGGATTTTTTTAATGAGTTTTCATGTTGTTTTCCTGTTCTTGAATACAATCTTCTGATTTTTGACTAAACGTGTTTTCTGGATTCAAACCTCTTTTGAGTTATGTTTTTGTGAAATACTATATGATTTATATATATTCGCTGGATTCAGAAGGGAGTCTATTTTCTAGATTCTTTGACGGATTCAGATTTGCATATTTGTAGCAACAGGAATCCCTGTTTTGGTACAATACTGTCTTGCTGTCCTGAACTAGAATTTTCATTGTATTATCCTGTTATCAGTTATCTTTCGTCTGTGCATGTTTATCTTGCAACCTGAACCTGTTATATGATCATGCTATGTTATTCTTGACCTGTTTGTGACACATACATGCCTGTTTAATAATAACAACAAAATAACCAAGTCGGGGTTAAGGGAAAGATATAGTAGTGGAAATATAGAAATGTGTACTTAGAAGGGGGTCCGTGTTTCCCATTTTGATTCATGTTGATACATGAACCTGTTGATGCATTAACCTATTGGTTCAAGTACCTGTTACCTGTTGATGCATGGACCTGTTGGTTCATATACCTGTTACTTGTTGATGCATGGACCTATTGGTTCATATACCTGTTACCTGTTGATGCATGGACCTGTTGGTCGTATACCTGTTGATTCATGAACCTGTTGATGCAAGAATCATATGATTCATGTACCTATTTGATTAATGAACCTGTTCCTGTTCCTGTTTTCTTGATCCTTGATTACACGGCCCTATGGACTCCACTATGAAATCTAAACGAAATTGTTTGAATGCAGAAACCATGTGATAAAAAGTTGGGGCGCATGAAGTGCTACCTAGTTAGTATTAATACAAGACTTGACATAACCTGATATCTGTTACATGAGACCTGTACATGTACATGTTTACCTGTATACCTGATTACCTGATTACCTGTTAGCTATTTACCTGCTTGCATGACACTTGATACTTGTTTTCTGTTTATATGATACTTATTCACTTGACTCTTAATACATGCCACTTGTAGTTGTTCATCTTGCCATGCTAGTATTCTATTTTGTTATCATGCATATTCCATGTTATTAGTTAGTTTTTTCCATGTACTTGTATCCTGCACTACAAGTAGCCCATAACTTGTATTGACGGGAGTTTATTTTTTTTCCTATTTCTGTAATTGTTAAATTGCAGATTTTGGAGAACATGTACCAGATGGTGTTGGTGATATGAGATATGAGTGCTGGATTTTGCTGTTATTATTTCTTATTGCTTATTTTGAACATTGTATCTTGTACTTGGATTTATTTGTATTTGGACAATATGACCCAGCATATTTGACTTGTCCAGACTTGATTTATTTGAGATTATTATATTTTGGTTTCAGATAAATTTCTGCTAGTCTATTTGATTCGATTATGCATACTTGGTTGATTCTTTTGCTTCCGACTCTAATTATTTCTGTGAGATGTTGTAAAGATTCTTGAACAACTTATGGATAATGAAAACCATTTGCTGGGCTTAGTCATGTATCCGTATTCTGTATTCTCTTTTGGGAAGCGGGGGGTGACAAGGTTTTTAGTGGTATCAGAGCCCAGGTTTGGCTAATGTATTAGTTTGACTGATATATTGGACAAGCTTGGCTTGATCTGGGATCGGCTCAACATTTCACCAACCATGCATGCATAAATGAATTACAATCAACATTGATCTGGATACTAGTCTTATTCTTTTCTTTTTGATCCCTTCTTATTCAATCCCTTGATTCCTTGATTCTTCTGTTTTTTTCAATCGTCCTCTTTGATTTATTTCTTCTTGGATATGAATTCATCCTTTTCGTACCCATATATTTCTAATTTTGGTATCATTCATTCTTTTCTTTCTGCTTGGTTCTTCGATCGGCATTGCAGGATCTTCTTGATCGATCAGAGTGGCACTGCAGAAGCGTCGTGGGCCCATAACCCACAGACCCCTGGATTCCCTTGTTGTTTCTCCTTCCTTGCATTGTCTACTTCTTTCCATTTCTTGTATCCATCCTTATCTGTTGACTCTTTGCTTGGTTCATCTCTTCCTTGTCCATCCTTTTTTCGATTCCAGTTCTATCTATTTCTTCATCTCTTTGCTTGTTATTTTGCAAGTCTTGTGTTGTTTCTTCTTCATTTTTTATACTGGTTACTTCTTTCTTGTATTCCATTTTGCCATCATGTACCCATTCTGTAAATCACCCTATGAGGAGGGGTGAATAAGGTGATCGTGCAGAATAAAAAACAATAAAATAAAGTAAAGTAAATGCAAGAGTGATAAGAAAAGCAAACACAGATGACGCAGCGATATAACGTGGTTCGACCCCCAAGTCTACGTTCACACCACCTACTTGTAGCAATTCTTCGCCACAAGCATTCTACTATACTCAAAATCCTTGTACAGAGATTCTCGGATTCTGGCCGAGAGACCTATTACACCCACAGGACTTCTAATCCAAGTCCCATCAATCTCACCGAAGTGGAAAAGAAATGAAAAAAAAAACTTAAGATCGTTAATGATCTTAACTGAAAAATACAACTAAATAAACGCTTACACTCGAATTGATTAAATGAATGATTAGTTCAGAAATTTTCTCAAGAGTGATTAGGTGAAGAAGACACAGTGGATTCGTTCAATTAAATAGAAGAGGAAGTGTATCGATCAAAAATAGAAATGATACATTCCAAAATAGTATACAGCTCAGGTTACGGTCGACTGTCAAAAATGTGTGGTCGACCGTTCAGCTCTCTGACGTAAGTAGAGAGATGAAAGATCGACCGCTATCTTAAGCAACTCAGGTTGCGGTCGACTGTGACACGGTCGATCGACATTATGTACTTTTGACCGGTCTGGCTGTATAATTTGAATCTACTTTGTTTTCTTACCATAAACTAATCAATCTTTAATCAATCATTTACAATAAATATCTCACGAAAATATTACTAAAAATCCAGTCTTGATAGATTGCTTGGAGGCCAATTAATTGAGAACTCTTTTTGAATATTTTCCTCTTTTGCTTGTATATGCAATCTTCCTTTATTACTTTCCTTGTTTGTATATTTGTGAATCTCTCTTCGATCTCTTTTTTATGTTATTTGATCCTGAAAATATGACACACTAAACTCAAACTTAATAGTATGAGTGAGCACGTTTTGTGCACACCAAACTAAGAGTCAACAATCTCCCCCTTTTGGTATGAACAAAACATGCATGAATGTTTGAAAATTTAAAACACAACATATGAATACTCCCCCTGAATTTAGCACATCCTGTAATACAGATTTTTATATAGATAAAGATTTTAAGGGAGTGAATACTCCCCCTTAATATAATGCTACCTGTAATACAGAACTTAAAGAACAAATATAAGAGAGGGGTGAGATTAATATACATAGTTGTTCATATGTATAAAGCTTTTAAGGGAGTGAATACCCCCCCCTTAATATAATGCTACCTATAATACAGAACTTAAAAAACAAATATAAGAGATGGGTGAGAGTAATATACATAGTTGTTCATGAAATAATTTCAAAATTTATTAAATAATAAGAAAATTATGAAATAAGGAGAAAACATTTTGAAAACATTCTAAAAACAGTTCTCCCCCTTTTTGGAACACACCAAGAGGATAAACGGAGGAGACATAAGTAAAATAAGCCTTGGAAAGTTCGTAGAACAAATCATCAATGAAAACATCAAAGAATAGGAGAACATTTTATGATATTACAATGAATACAAACTTGTAATTTTTAAGAAAGTGGAAGAGAATCTTCTTATATGATACCGTTGATAGCGAGACTCTTTGCTATACAGTGAGAGCTCTTCATAATATCATAGATTCGAGATTCTCCCCAATACACATGAAAGCAACAAAAAAAATCAAGATTTTGAGAAAGGAACATCGATTTTATAAAACTTTGAAAATATGGACCAGAGAGGGAACCGGTCGACCTCATGGTCCACCGCAAAAAGAGATAATTTGGAAAGAATCATTCAGAGCGCATACCGGTCGACTGCACGGTCGACCACAAACTGCTATTTGTAGAAAAATTGTCCATAGAGCATGCCGGTCGACCGTACGGTCGACCGCAATAAGAAAATTAAAGAGTCGAAAAATGATCTAAAACCGAGACTAAGCCGGTCGACCGCACAGTCGACCGACCCACAAAAAAAGTTTTTAGGCGGAAAAATCAATAACATTTAATGCTCCTCTCAAGCAGTAAAAATGTTTTTCGTCTAAGGGTTTTGTAAAAATGTCAGCAAGTTGCGAATCAGTAGAAATATACTCAAGTAAAATATCACCCTTTTGAAAGTGATCTTTAATGAAATGATACCTAATATCAATGTGTTTCGCGCGATTGCGTTGGTCAGAGTTTTTGGTCATATGAACGGTGCTAGTGTTGTCACATTTGATTGGAATATAATCAAAGAATACCTTATAATCCTCGAGAATATGTTTCATCCATAATACCTGCGCACAACAGGATCCTGCCGCAATATACTCAGCTTCGGCAGTAGAGAGAGTAATAGAATTTTGCTTCTTGAATGCCCACGAGACAAGGCAGTCGCCCAAGAAGTGACATGTACCACTAGTGCTCTTTCTATCTGTCAAGCTCCCGGCATAATCTACATCAGAGTATCCTACAAGAGAAAAATTTCTATTTTTCGGGTACCAAAGACCAGTATTTGGTGTGACTTTGAGATATCAAATGATACGCTTAACGGTAACCAAATGTGATTCTTTGGGACACGATTGAAAATGTGCACATAAACAAACAATAAACATAATATCAGGACGGGATGCAGCAATATAAGGTAAACTACCGATCATACCTCTGTAAGTAGAACTATCAACATTGTTACCAGATTCGTCTTTGGATAGCTTAGTGGTAGTGGCCATCGAAGTTTTGTAAGCATTAGAATTTTCAAGTCCAAACTTCTTGACAAGTTCTTTTGCGTACTTGGATTGGTTTATAAATATGCCATCCTTTCTTTGTTGTATTTAAAGTCAAAGGAAATAAGTTAGTTCTCCCATCATACTCATTCCGAACTCATCCTGTATTTGCTTTGAAAACTCCTTGCAATGATTTTCATTAGTGGATCCAAATATAATATCATCAACATAAATTTGAACAATTAAAATATCTTTAAAAGCATGCTTTAGAAATAGTGTAGTGTCTACTTTTCCTTTAGAAAAACCTATGTGAAGAAGAAACGAACTCAGCCGAAAAACATGGTTTGGGTGTGTGGGATCAGTGAATCCCGGTGGTTGTGCCATATAAACTTCTTCCAAAATAAATCAATTTAAAAATACACTTTTAACATCCATTTGAAAAAGACTAAAATCCATAAATGCAGCAAAAGCAAGTAAAATACGAATGGCTTCAAGCGTAGCAACTAGTGCAAAAGTTTCATCAAAATCTACACCCACTTGTTGATTATAACCTTGTGCAACAAGACGGACCTTATTCCTAGTGATTGAACCAGATTCATCTAACTTGTTTCCAAACACCGACTTAGTGCCAAGTATAGTCCTATTATGAGGTCGAGGAACAAGTCTCCATACTTGATTCCGTTCGGATTGATTAAGTTCTTCTTGCATTGCAATGATCCAATTATTATCTTGCAAGGCCTCCTTAATGTTCTTAGGTTCAAGTATGGAAACGAAAGCGGTAAAACACATAAAATTTTGAGCTTGAGTGCGAGTAGTTACCCCTTTGGAAATATCACTTCGTATAAGAGATGGTGGATGACTAGACATGATTTTCCATACGGGACGTCTCTCACATGTGGAGCCTTGATATTGTATATTTTCATCTTCCATGGCATCAATTTGTTGTGTAGGAATCTCATTGATTTGGTTTTTAGGTTCATCTTTGTCTTGAAGCACCACTTGATTTTGATCATTTGCTTGTGGTTCTTCTTCAATATGAACCTGTTTCTTTTGAACACGAATCCTTGTCACATCATCATCAACAACATGTAATATTTCTTTGGAGTAAGGATTAGTTTCATAAAAAATAACATCAATAGATTCCTGAATTGTGCATCTTTTTTTGTTGAATACATGATATGCTTTGCTACTAAGAGAATATCCTAGGAAAATACCTTCATCACTTTTACGATCAAACTTCCCCAAGTTATCAAGGGTATTTAAAATGAATACTTTGCATCCGATGACATGAAAGTAACTTAGGTTGGGAATTTTGTCATAATATAGTTCAAAAGGAGTTTTCTCAAGATATTTTCTAATGATTACTTGATTTATGGTATAGCATGCTGTATTGACAGCCTCTGCCCAAAATGATTTAGGTAAATCTTTTTCACTAAGCATGATACGAGCTATTTCTTGAAGAGATCAATTCTTCCTTTCAACAACCCCATTTTGTTGGGGAGTGCGAGGAGATGCGAACTCATGTTTTATTCCCCTTTTGTCACAAAATGATGTGAAGAGTTTATTTTGAAATTCCCCACCATGATCACTACGAATAGTAACAATGGTGAGGTTTTTCTCATTTTCCACTCTATGATAAAATTTTTGAAATACATATACTGTGTCATCTTTTTCTGGCAAGAAGTCAACCCAAATAAATCTACTATAATCATCAACAATTACAGAAGCATATTGTGCACCACCATTACTACGTGTTCGTGATGGACCAAAAAGATCCATGTGTAAAAGTTCAAGGGGTCTAGAAGTTGATACCATTTTCTTTGATTTGTGAGAACTTTTAGTTTGCTTACCAAATTGGCATGACTCACACGGTTTGTCTTTTTCGAATTTGATTTTGGGATTTTCTCTCACAAGCTCCTTGCTTACAAGTTTGTTGAGATTGTCCATGGCCGTGTGACCAAGCCTTCGATGCCATAGCCATCCATCCTCATTTCGTGCGACAAAGCATCTCATACTTTCTTGTGATAATTCATTTGAATTTATGACATATACATTGTTGCATCTGTTATCTAGTACACTGCATGTATTTTTATCAAAAGTAACAGTGTACCCTTTATCACATAGTTGGCTAACACTAATTAAGTTATGCTTTAGACCTCTTACCAATAGAACATCGTCAATGGAGCATGAGGAACCAAAGTTAATTTTACCTTTACCAATGGTTTAACCAGTGCTATGATCTCCAAAGATGATGTCCTTCCCCTTTTTCCTTGATAGTGATGAAAAATATCTACTGTCACCAGTCATGTGATTTGAGCATCCACTATCAAGGTACCACCGATCATTAGTCATGATGCGTTGAGGTACCTACATCAAGATTAGTAGGTATAATTTTGCGTGCCCAAGTTTGTTTTGAACCTGCATTTGTATCATTTCTCATCCACACAAGATTAGTATTCCTTTTTAGTGAACAGTTATAAGAAATATGTCCAAGTCTACAGCAAAAATGACATGTGATTCGACTATGCCTTGGGTCATGCACACTTGTATGATTTATATTTGTTTTGTGATCATGTTGATTTTTATACAAGTGTGTATGACATGATGGTTTTTGATGAGGTATTGGCTCTTCATAACCAAGCCCTCGATTATCATGATAGGATTTTGAATCTTTTGTAATAAAGTAACTGGGCCCTTCATGCTTTTCAATAATTTTTTCAAGCTCAATTTCCTTTTTACACAGTCTTTTTCTAGTTATCTCATTGTCTTTTGTGTTCCAACGAAGAGTGTCTAGTGTGGCATCGAGAATCCTATTTTTTTAAGGGTTTCATTACATCCTTCCACTACTTCATCAAATTTTCTTTTACATTCTTCTAAATCATTTGTGAGCTTAGCAATATAAACAAATTTCTCCTTAATCTCTCTTAAGTGATCATCATGTTTTGCTAGTGATTCACAAATTTTTTATTTTAAAATCTCATTTTCTTCCAGCAAAACATCATGATCTTTTCGACATGACTCAAGTTTTTCCAAAATTAGGGCATTCTTATTTTTCAGTTTGTGATTTTTTGGTATGCAAGCGTCATGTATTTTATTAGAATTTTGTTTATATTTTCTAAGTTCACGACTTAGTTTCTTAGCATAGTCTTTCAAACCATTACACATATTTACAAGTTCATCATAAGTTGGTTTTTTGATTAAATCTTCCTGAGAAGGTGATTGCACCTCACCACTCCCAAGAGCCATGAAGCCGACATCGTAACTGTAACGCCCCGAATCCCAAAACACTGAATTCGAGATGTTCTACAGGATCTTTTCACTTCTTTCGTACAATTTTACAAGGAATTTAAAACTTTTATTTCAACAATAATTACATCAGAGTCTTTTACATCAATACACAGCGGAATTAATAAAATACAACAATAATGAATGTACAATTGTTACAACTTTAATATTTAAGTAATCAACAGCATCATCAATCATCTTTATATCTTCATGTAACTCCAAATCCTGCATATAAAACTGTGGGCGCGTCAGTTGCTTACAACTGACGAAATATTATACACGGCCATCCTCTCTATGCCGGAAACAGTATAACGATTCTTAAATACTTTAGCAAACACAAACTTGATCACAAACAAAGCTACAAAGGGACTATCCTGTTGATGTCGTGTTGTGCGGTGCACTTAGTCCTTAATGCAGTTGTTTATATTATATGACACTAATGCACACTTGTTCGGATTCTATGCATCCCATACTACATAGGTCCGAGGGCAAGCCCTTAATCGTTCTTCATTGTTGTAGGGTTCAATCCCTCGCCATGACTTAATCTACTACTGTAATTACGGTGAGTATCCTAGATGATCTATGAGTACAAGCACGTGCACTGGACCCTGGAGGGGAACCCCACGCCATGTCTTGACTCATCAAGCATGCATTCTGTGGCAATTCAGCCTCCTCCCTGAACACGATCCTCTTGCAGTCACCAAACACCCCACAAGCGTGGCTAGAGTCCGATCATTACTGAGTTGTGCCCACGCCATGTCTTGACTCATCAAGCATGCATTCTGTGGCTCACACACCCGCACCGTAAACCCTAGTTCTCATACTCGTGTTTTTCTCTCACTTTCATCACATCACCACTATGTATCTACCTGTAATTTCAGTAAGTATCATAGATGTTCTATAATTACAAGCACGTGTACAGAAAACCTGGAGGAGAATCCCACGCCATGTCTTGACTCATCAAGCATGCATTCTGCAGTAATTCAGCCTCCTTCATGGCACACGATCCTCTTGTAACGCCCCGAATTCCAAATTACTGAATTCGAGATGTTCTTCAGGATCTTTTCACTTTTCTCGAGTACAATTTTTACAAGGAAATTTCAAACTTTTCTTTTTACATCAGAGTTACAACATCTCACATTTAAATTTACACAGCGGAAGCAAAATATACATCATTTACATAAATGAACAACAACATAATGAGATCTTTATGCATCCGTTCCTCTTTACATGTAATTTATCCTGCATACAAAACTGTGGGTACGTCAGTTTATTCAACCGATGATAATTATACATGGCCATCCTCTCTATGCCAGGAACAGTATAATGAATCTCATTTCTTAACAAATCACAATCTTGTTCATAATAAGCATGTAAAATCAAAAGGAAACTTTTAGAGATGTCGTGTCGTGATTGTGCACTTAATCCTTAATGCAATTATTTAATTTTCACATGACACTAATGCACACTTGTTCGAATTCTATGCATCCCATACTACATAGGTTCGAGGGCAAGCCTCTTAATCGTTCTTCATTTTTGTAGGGTTCAATCCCCCGCCATGACTTACTCTACTTCTGTAAATTCAATGAGTATCTTAGATGATTCTATGAGTACAAGCATGTATCCTGGCCCCTGGAGTAGAATTTCGCGCCATGTCTTGACTCGTCAAGCATGCATTCTGCGACAATTCAGCCTCCTCCCTGAACACACTCCTCTTGCAGTCACCAAAACATCCCACAAGCGTGACTAGAGTCCGATCATTACAGAGTTGTGCCCGCGCCATGTCTTGACTCATCAAGCATGCATTCTGCGGCTCACACACCCGCACCGTACCCTAGCTCTCATACTCATGTTTTTCTCTCACCTTCATCACCTCCACACTATGTATTAAAGTTACATTAGAATCATGAATAAAAATCAAGCTCTAGAGTTAGCCTCTCCATCAACCGGACTTATCATTTCATTTCACTCGACCAACCTGGTCTATTTCTCAATATCATTTCATTTCACTGCCGGGGAGACTTAGCTACTCCTTCGTTCAATTTCAATTTCACAATATCCAATTGAGCATCATCAGCTCATCATTTATTTTAGAGTCTCACAGACTTTCTCATTATGATTTAGCCTTTCATAATTATTCATTTAATTCTCAATTCTCATCTATGATTCATTTCACATAATTCATACAGCCATAAACAGAGTCCATCGATTCAAATCATACAGTTCATAATTACCAAGAGCAAAATAACATGAAGTTCAAATATATCCAAGTACACTCTGTACAGTCGACTTGGAAGAATACCAGTCGACTCATACAGTCACACACAGTATCATCATAATTGCTCGGGATAGTCGACTGTTGTACACCACCAGTCGCCTGTCCCGCACTTTTCATGTTCACAATATTGTTCTCGTGACAGTCGACTGTTCATCGATCAGCCGTCTGTCTTGGAGATTTCAACAGCAAAATTTCTAAGTCCAGATCAGTCGACTTGCTACATGCATCGGTCGACTGGACAGATCCATTTTCCATTAAGGAGATTATTTACAGTTCTTACATGTACTTGCATCATGATATCAATTCACCATATACATAAATTCATGTTTTATAAACAGAGTCTCCTCTTGTTCAGTAGCATTTACAGCACAAATTTCCAAGTTACTAACATGCTCTTTTAGAGAAAACTACTCTAAACATGCATTCACATTGCTCATACTTTCTTACGACAATGAAGGTATAAATCTCAAGTCATCATACTGGGTCTACATAAATAAAATATCTTTATTCATGGAACTTTCAAACAGTCATATTCAGAACGAAGCACCAGTCGACTTAACACAACGTCAGTCGACTGCTCCGACAATTTAAGTTATTTATCACCATTAATTCCTTTCATTCATTTACCTTCCCTCCATCATATGTGTCATAGGGAAAATATACACTTAATAATCACACCATCATGTCTATTTGCACACATTTTTATCAGCAACTTATGAAAAGTAGTGTCTCGTACCAGTCGGCTGTCTCACATGGCAGTCGACTGTACCGACAGTCTCACTCTCATTATTAATAGCATGTTCAAGCAATTTCTACTGCATTCAATTCACTTTTTGTAACATGGTATCAATCATAGTAATTATAGTATCATTCCTACGTTAGAAGTCCTGAGAAACACCCACCTTATATGAAGAAATAAACGAAATCCCGCACTTTTCAAAGCAGAGAACGCCTTCTTGCTCCTTTGCTCCACACCGAGCTCCTCAGCAATGCTGCTTGCCTCCACAGAAAAGCTCCCACACAAACTCACAAATACTCTCTTGTAATAGTAATCTTAGAAAATTTTTAGTGTAAAAGAGATAGGGGATATGAGGGGTATTTATACTAGGGAATAAATAGAATGGAGGGTTAAGATACATTGGGGAGTTGGAGAATCAAAGGCTGAGATCAAATCGGGAGTTTGAGAAACTACCCACACCTCAAGATATAACTACCCATGATCTAAGTCCATCACTCCACAAATCCGGCCAAGTATTGTGCCTTGTGCACGTGTACATAAAGTGCACGTGTACACACAAACTCCACTACACTAAATAGTACATCAAATACCCGGAATAGTATAAAAGAAAAGATGTTACACATACAAGTTGTAGGAATATAAATAAATAAAAGGTTAAGTTTATGGGCTTAAGTTCATTTGGGCCAAAAATAAATATTTTAAAAAGAGAAAATAAACAAGTTAACATTGGGCTTTAAGGAAAATATTTTATAAGGAACAATATACTTTATTCATCACGGAGAAAATAATAGTCACATGCTACACAAGCATACCATAAAAAGAGAAATAAATAATCTTTATGTATTAAGAAAAATCGGGGTATTACACCTCTTGCAGTCATTGAGCATCCCACAAGCGTCGCCAAGATCCCGATCATTCTGGAGTATTGCCCACGCCATGTCTTGACTCATCAAGCATGCATTCTGTGGATCACATCCGCATCGTAGACTCGAGGCTCCCATACTTATGTTTTTCTCTTACTTTTATTACAATCTTTACAAAGTTTGTTTTAAAAGAAAATCATCACAACCTAGAGATGGCTTACCCTACCGGACTTAAATCAACAACAGAGACAGTCAGCCTACCTGGCTACTTCTCAAGAGACGCTCAACCCTCAACGGTTAGCTCTCAAATCATAAATAAAACTGCCGGTCACTAGGGTCTCGCCTAGCCTCTAGATTCCAACAACTATATCTTTCTAGAGATCAACAATATTTCATAATCAATCTCCAATAATAATTCCATTTCTTTTGTTCACAAACTCTTTCTCAAAACATTTCTTTTATAATCTCATAACATGAGAACAATTAAATCTGATTTCTTTAACAATTTCATCTTTCACCTCCTCGTGTGCATTTCACAATAAAACTCAATCACATATTAATAACCATAAAATCTCATATTCAACTTATTTAACTTTCATTTGTCAAGAATCAATTTCAACCTCAAGAACCAGAAAATAGTTCGGTTCAGTTGACTGGTGGCAGTATCAGTCGACTGTTCCGTGAGTACTTTGAACATCAAAAACAACAGTCAGCTCGATCCAGTCGACTGTGAAAGCAGACAGTCGACTGCTCTACGAGACTTGAAACTTCAGTAATAACACAGTCGGTTCAGTCGACTGTCGACCAGGAATCAGTCGACTGTTCCGCGAATACTTTGAAACTCAAACACCAAAATTTATGACAGCAGCAGTCGACTGCGAAAGTAATCAGTCGACTGTCTTACCGACGAAAACCCAATTTCTTATACTTTCCAGTCGACTGTAGAAGGTAAACAGTCGACTGTTTATTACACAAATTACAGCCTGCATATAATTTCCAACCTTTTAATTGATTTGTACTCCATATATAAAAAAATATAAATCCTTTTCCGAATGTATTCCTTTAAAATTTATTTCGTATGTGTCCACAAATCCACAAGTTTCTCATTTTTCAGTGAAATCTTTACAATTGTATCAAAACATGTTTTCCAATCAACTTTCCAAATAAACTGTCTTTTATCAAAATCGCTTTATAAAATCTCTATACTCACAAAATAGATATTTTAGACCTGCACTTCATTGATATATTGACAATAAGCAATTCTTTTATACACATTTGCATCATTTTAAATACTATTTCAAACATGTATCATGCAATCAAAAACTTGCCAAATGGCACATATTCTTACATGCAAATATTCGAACAATCATCATAACACATTTAACAACTCACATCAATCACATTAATTAGAATTTAGCCATTAAACTCTACAAAAACTAGCACGTAATCTCATCATACCAATTCAATTTCAAATAAAACATATATCATCCATCATGCATTTTCTACTCCTAAATTAGAAAGCATTTAAGAAACACCCACCTAAATTGAAGATATGTTACCCAATTGAACTCCTAGAATTAGGAGCTCTTAAAGAAAGCTCCAGTTGCAACCTCCTCGAAATCCGTGCACCAAGGCAAACCTCCAAGCTCCACATTTCGGCAAGCATCCATCATCAAGAGCATCTCCATCCCTACTCCATTCGGCAACAACAAGGACAAACTCCCACATACTATGTATGTACATATATATACATTAGTATATGTATATAGGCAAGTGGAATGGTGATTAGGTGGAGAAATGGGCAAGGCTTTGTTGGCTTGTTGCTTTCGGCATAGGCAGGAGAGAAGAGAGAAAAAGAGATGAGAGAAAGAAAGACTAAGGGGGTATTTTATAGATTAACTAGTAGGTAGTTATGGCAACCACCCCACATGAACTCCACTAACCCCATATTTAAACTTGTAACTTGTTTTTCCTCTTATTTTCAAAAATCAAATGTTGAGCAGCCCGGACCCCAAGAAGTGTGCACATCGCACGTGTGCGCGTGCTTTGTGTACAAAAAATAATTTATTTATTTAATCTCTTTAAAACAACTTATTTAAATATGTAATAAATATGTAAAATTAACCTTAAAATTATACTTTCATGCACAATTAAAATAGACACACACAATTTCATGAAATTCGTTTTGAAAGAATAATACGCTTAAACACGTGCACTGAAACACGTGCGTTGCCCGTAAAATCTCAAAAATATAAAAATTGATTTTATCAACCTGAAAAATATTTATAATTAATTGGAATGCAACACAAGAATATATTTAGTATACATATATGATAATGCACTCAAACGTACAGAAAACACGTGTATTGCACGTAGAAATTTATTTTAATTAAAATAGACAAAAATTGAATTCTATTTGCACAAAAATGAATTTAAACATGTTTAAAAAAATAAATAATTGAAACCTATCGAAAACTTTGCACGTAACGGTGGAATACCCGAAATCGACACGTTCATCGATAATACGTAAAAAGCACGTAAAAAAAAACTCAAAGATTGAAATTTAGCATTTGAGTTGTCTCAAATGTGATTTGAAGAATACGGAATTGCATAAATACATATCAAAATGCGTTATGGATATAATCAATAACAGTACAAAATGCACGTGCGTAACACCCGAGGGCAAAATTGTCAATTAAATTTTGCGGGGTGTTACACTCTCCCCCCTTAGAACAGTTCCGTCCTCGGAACTCACTATGGTAAAGGTTGTATTTTGTACACACCAAAGAAAATATCAGTATAACAGATAGAAATTTGAAACATCAAGAAAATACATATAGCATAAAAGTAAGCAATGTGGTTGAAAATAGACAAAAATCTATTTAAGAAAATTATGAGTATCAAAATTTTACAAGAACTAAACAAGAAAACTAGGAAAGTAGCATAAAAAACAAATACGACAATAGAGGCTAGTGTATTTTGAAAAGAGTTTTCATACAAATTACTACCAAGTAAACCATTAGATAAAATGATAAAATAAACTTAGTCATTAATTGTGAAATAATTTCAGAAAACAATGCAATAAAGAAAACATAGTTAATGGGTATTTTATAAATAGATTCAATACTCCAAATTCATCAATGTAATAAATGGTAGAAAATCGCAAACCAAATTGATACTATATGTCAAAAACTAGCAATTTAACGGTTTGATAAATATATAGGAAGGGAATATAGTAAAAGTATAGACAACATAAAATAATTCTGTATACAAATTAGTATCATAAAATAATTTGTAAGGTAATTTTAATAATTATACATACAATTTGAAAATTAGGCATACATCGAAGTACTTTTGAATTATTCAGTAAAGCGAGAAAACCAACTTACAAAAATCACATACTCGCATAGGTGAAAAATTATAGAGGTGTAATAAATAGCAGGATATGAAAATTATAAATGATTTGTAGCAGTCAAACAAGACATCGTAGTAGTAAAACGTACTATTGAAAGTAGTGCGAAAACTAGTTATATAACAAAGAAAAGTATAGACAGTGAAAAAATGATTTTGTATATAAATTGATATCATAAGGTGATTTGTAAAGTAAATACTATAATCGTATATGTATGATAACAATGAAAAAGGCAAAAATCCAAATAATTTCGATTTGTCAAGTAGACCAAGAAAATCAGCATACAAAATTATGTATATACATAGACGGAAATTATAGGGCGAAACAACAACATCATGATACAAAATTCATAAATGATGTGTAGGAGTAAAATAATATATTATGGTAGTAACAATGCAAAACTAATTATATAGAAGTGAATCATGGATTATAATAGAAGTATAATAAATAAAACTGTTAGGTGAGTAGCCACCAAATTTTAAAATAGCAAAATACAATAAAGTGGTACGAAATACTAACTCACATAAAATACAAAGTAATACAAAGAAGACGGCAAGATAGTTGAGATTAAGCGGTAAATACACAAGTTTGATAAATAATGAAATCAGTATAAACAGTATAATGCTAGGTTACAAAATATTATAAAGTAGTTCAAGCTAGTACAAAATGAAATAGTGATAAGTGAATATTATAGAAAACAAGGTAGGGGTTATCTAAGTATAGTATTTCCTTCTGGTTTAGGTTCGTCTCACTGGTATCCAACAGTAGACTTGCCTATCTTGATCTCAAGTTGCATAATTGCTTCTACGATATCCGGTTGCAATTTGCCTTCTGGGCATTCGGTTGCAAACTTTGCCTCACCGACATCCAGTTGCAGTTTGCTTTCTGGACATTCAGTTGCAAACCTTGCCTCCCCGGCTTCCAGTTGCAGTTTGCCTCCAATGATGTCTAGTTGCATATTTGCCCTCTCGACATTAAGTTGCACCAAAGCGGAAGATGGAAAGATGTAATCTCCCATGTATACTTAGATATGGGATGTTTATTAAAGTATGGTGTTATGTTTGAAAATCAATGATACAGAAAAAGATGTTACACAACGAATTATCAAAATAGGTGTATAGGATATATCAAACATAGAGGGTACTAATTAGTAGTTATGAAAAATTATTTATAACACTAAAATAATGTAAAATATGTGCACATGTCGGAAATAAAATTGAAAACAATAATGATGTAGTGTTGCAAATTAGGACATTAGACACAAACAATTATATATAAAAATAATAATGTAGTAATTTGAGGAGGGTGAAATTATATGTATAGTAAGTATTTTGAAATACATAAAAATTCAATGGAAACATATGTAGTAATCAAGAATGTAAAGACAATAAAGTAAAGTATAAATAACGAGTATACGCATTATATTTAAGAAAACGTAAATTACAAAATTTTATAAACATAACAAAACAAATTAGTAGACAATATGTAATAACAATAATATCGAATGCAGACAATAAATCAAATTAGTATGTTGTATTTACACGGATAAAATATTTCGATCTTGTTAAAATATATTGAAGTATATGAGACAATACGAGATAACGAAAGAATATCGCATCAGAAAATTAAATCATGTAAAATGAATACACATAAGCAAAATTCACAAGCGAAATTCAAAATGTAATGAAAATAATAGTTGTAGTATAAATTTAACAAAATACGTAAAGTAATAGCACAGATGGACGAATGATCATAAAGTGACATAAAACACGAAAGACGAAACTTTAAGATTGAGGGACAATAAGTTCAACAAGATCAAGACTAAGGAAAAATAGACAAAATACTAGGCATTGAAATGATTTAATAGTATAGGAAAATATTTATTCGGAAAATATTAAATGTTGAAAAATACTATGATGAAGATCCACGGAAAATAATTTGAAGGGAAAGTGTGTCCATGTGTAAGGTGTCACTAATAATGGTTCAAACCAACTACGCTTCCACTGCGCTACTCTGATACCCAGAGAAAATGAGCTCGCATACAATCTCAAATCAATGTATACGAGGAGAGCATCATGAATGAATTTGATTGTAAATCCAATAACAACTTCCATTCATGTCCCCCAGCCATCAAATAGGGAAAGGAAACATCAGTCTATAGAGCAACACAAATGTAAATCACTTACATTTAAATCTCTATAAACTGAACTCACACTCTAATGTCCACTTCTAGGGTGTCGTTCCTTATAAATTTGTACTACTTAGAAGCGTAGCTCTGATACCACTCTGTAACGCCCCGAATCCCAAAACACTGAATTCGAGATGTTCTACAGGATCTTTTCACTTCTTTCGTACAATTTTACAAGGAATTTAAAACTTTTATTTCAACAATAATTACATCAG
>CM030359.1:64889001-65041501 GCA_017893485.1 Hemerocallis citrina
AGATATACAATTTCTCTTCAGAAGTCAGTTGAAGAATCATCCTTCTTTAGGGCAAAACAGGGCAATATCTTTGTCTTCATGAAGTTGAGAAAAGCTTTGTATGACTCTTGGGAAGATCCGTTGTCGAAAGCGAGTTTGGGAAGCATCGATGGACGTGTTAGGCTCCGAACTTGTTGTTGGTGAAGAAGAAGGTCACTCGAGGAGCGACCATGATGAAGAGTATCCCCAGGCTTTAAGGGAGAGCCATTTGGGAGGTGAGCGAGATCAAGAAAATTGCCGGGCTCTAGAAGAGATCCGCTTCGGAGGCGAGTTTAGATCCGAACTCACTGTGGAAGTAGAAAGCCGCTCGGGAGGCTAGCGAGAGAAAGGGCATCGACGGGCTCTAGGAGAGAGTCATTTGGGAGGCAAGTTTAGGGAGCAGGTCTAGGGTCGAGTTGAGATTCGTACTCGTTGTGAAAGAATCCTTTCGGGAGGTGAATGGGACGAAGAGCATCACTAGGCTCTAAGAGAGAGCCGTTCGGGAAGCGATTTTGATAAGAAACTCTAGGGGTGAGTTGAGCTCCGAACTCTTTTGGAAAAAGGCCGCTCGAGAGGCGAGTGGGACAAAGAGCATCACTAGGCTCTAGGAGAGAGCCGTTCGGGAGGCGAGTCTGAGGAGCAACTCTAGGGGTGAGTTGAGATCCGAATTCGTCTGGAAAAAGGCTGCTCGGGAGGCGAGTGGGATGAAGAGCGTCACCAGGCTCTAGGAGAGAGTCGTTCGGGAGGCAAGTTTGAAGAGCAACTCTAGGATTAAGTTGAGCTCCGAACTTTTCGGAAGATGACCGTTCGGGAGGCGAGCGGGACGAAGAGCATCACTAGGCTCTAGGAGAGAGCCGTTCGAGAGGCGAGTTTGAGGAGCAGCTTTAGGGAGGCGAGCGGGATGAAGAGCATCACTAGGCACTAGGAGAGAGCCTGTTCGGGAGGCGAGTTTAAGGAGCAACTCTAGCGGTGAGTTGAGCTCCGAACTCGTTTGGAAGAAGGCCGCTCGGGAGGTGAGCGGGACGAAAAGCATCACTAGGCTCTAGGAGAGAGCCATTCGGGAGGCGAGTTTGAGGAGCAACTCTAAGGGTGAGTTAAGCTCCGAACTTGTTTGGAAGAAGGCCGCTCAGGAGGCGAGCGGGATGAAAAACATCACCAGGCTCTAGGAGAGAGCTATTCGGGAGGCGAGTTTGAGGAGAAACTCTAAGGGTGAGTTGAGCTCCGAATTTGTTTAGAAGAAGGCCGCTCGGGAGGCGAGTGGGAGGAAGAGCATCACCAGGCTCTAGGAGAGCCATTCGGGAGGCGAGTTTGAGGAGCAACTCTAGGGGTGAGTTGAGCTCCGAACTCATTTGGAAGAAATCTGCTCAGGAGGCGAGCGAAACGAAGGGCATCACCAGGCTCTAGGAGAGAGCCGTTCAAGAGGCAAGTTTGGGGAGCAACTCTAGGGGTCAGTTGAGCTCCTAACTCGTTTAGAAGAAGGCTGCTCGGGAGGTGAGTGGAACGAAGAGCATCACCAGGCTCTAGGAGAGAGCCGTTCGGGAGGTGGGTTTAGGGAGCAACTCTAGGCGAGAGCTGACGCCAACCTTGCCGTTTGAGCCCAGTAAGTTGGTAGAGGCAACTCCTTAAGAGAGTTGGATGTCGAACTTACCTTTTGACTGCGACAAATTTGTAGAGGTAGCCCGAGGAGGGAGATGGATGCCGGACTTCTCGTTTGAGCTCGACAGGTTTGTTGAGGCAACCCGATGAGGGAGTTGGCGCTGACTTGCCGTTTGGACCTGGAAGGCTTGTAGAAGTAACCCAATGAGGAGGTTGACATCGACTTTGCCGTTTGGACCCGACAGGCTAGTAGAGGCAACCCGAAGAGGGAGTTGGACTCCAAACTTGCAGCTTGAACCCTGCAAGCTTAGGGGGTCAATCTTGAGGTGCAAATTTGCCTCCAAACATATTGTTTGAACCCAACAAGCTTGTAGAGGCAACTCGAGGAGTGAATTGGATGTCATATCCGATGCTTGAAAGTGAATTGGTTGCAGGAGAAGCTCTTCGGATGAGCTGGGCTCCAGCACCATCGCTTGGAGTTAAGAAGTTGCTGGTGTGGCTCGGAAGAGGAATTGAGTACGATGCTCATTGATGATGGTTTTCGAATCGAGGGAGCAGCTCCAGGGGTGAGCTAGGCCTTAGATTCAGTATGTTTGAGTCAAAGTTTGGAGATAACCCTGGAAAAGAGCTAGTCTTCGAACTTGCTTGTTGTAGAATTTAACTAGTAGTGGGAGTAGTTTGAATGGTCATTTCGAGCCCCAAAATCATATACTTGCAAGCTGTGAGGGAAATTTTGAACCATGATTGTGAACTTAGAACCAGTTGTTTCAGAGTTATCAACGAGTTGTAGGAGCAATTCCGAATGGTGAGTCACTCCGCACTTTCTTATTTGCAAGTGACTAAAGCGGCATCGAACAAAGTGTTGGACTCCAAACTTGTTGTTTAAAAGTTTCAATGAGTTGTAAGAGTAATTCCGAATGGTGAGCTGCTCCGCACTTGCTTTTTTGCAAGCGGCTAAAACGGTGTCGAACCAAGTGTTGGACTCCAAACTCGTCTTTTGAGCCTAGCAAGTTGTGGGAGCAGCCCTGGGGACAAGCTGGACTCCGAACTTACCATTTAACGAGTCGTAAATGTTACTCAGAGAGATAGACATGAGTCTAAGGCAATGATCTTTATAAGATAAAAGCTAAGTTTGATTGAAACAAACTAAGTGGTTGCCTTGAGGGGGACGAGCCATTATTACATGCTTTGGCCATATCGCAAGCAGCGGCCTTATTGAAAACTAAAAACCTACTTCTACGAGAGGGTGTTAGGCACCCTCTTGGTACTTCATTTGATGCTCTGTATTCCAAGTTCGCTTTTCCAGAAGAGGGGGATCTCCTTGAGTTCATTAACTAGTTTGGGAAGGAATTGACTGTTCTGTTGGGGGAGCTCTAATGCTTCAAGTGGGAGGACCAAGCCCCCCCATTGTAGTTGTGTAGCACTTCTGAGCTATCTCTTGGTTTCCTTTGACTTCCCCTACTCCTGCTGAGGTTGAGAACTTTATTTTCATGTAAAAGGCTGAAGGTACGGCATGAAGTACTGCTAGGCCTAGTCAGCTCAGAATGACGTTGTCGGGGCTTTTCCCGCTGTCACATCAAGAGTGACTATTTCTTTGTTTGAGATTATAACTCCAGATAACCCGTGGAGTGTGTATTCGGTAGGCATGATACGATATCGAGAAAGCTTAAGGCCTTGGAAGGCTTCTAGGAAGAGGGTATTGATGGAACTGCCATTGTCGACCAGGATCCGACGCACTTCGTGGTTGACCATACCGAGACTGATGACGAGGGCATCACAGTGGAGCATTCAGATGCCTTCTAGATTCCTGTCTGAGAACTTCACCGGAATCCAGGGGCTTTTGGGCGGTGGGAAGTTCTGTACAGAATTAACTTCTCAGATGAAGGTCTTTCGGGAGGAGTTTGATTCTCCCCCATAGGCCCTCCGTGGATCGAATAAAAGACTACTCCTGGCTCCGAGTCTTGGGACTCAGAGGGCCTCTCAGCCCGCTTGTTAGCTCCCCAGGGTGGAGGAGGATCGGCTCTATCCTTTCTGACAAACTTGGCTAGGTGCCCCCGCTGTATGTGCTCTTCGACCTCCTCCTTGAGAACTCGACAGTTATCCGTGTCATGGCCATGATCCCTGTAGAAGAGACACCACTTGTCTCTGTTTCTTCTCTTTACAGGGGTATTCATTGTAAGGGGGTGCGGAGTAGCCCTTCCTTATCCACCTCCATGAGAACTGCCGATTTACTAGCATTGAGGGGGGTGAAGTTCTCAAAACGAGGAGCAGGTCGACGCTGACCATTTTCATCGTCTGAAATTTCTGGGATCCTTTTTCATTTGCACTTTTTCGTTTGTTCCCGAAAGATGTCACTTCTCGACTGGGAAGCTTGAGAGCTTCTTCAGCTCGGATGTACTTCTCACTCCTAAGCAGGAGTTCCGAGAAGTCCCTGAGGAGGCTTCTTAGCAAGGAACGCCTTAAGGTCGGTGTTATTGACATTGTGTCTGAATGCGGTGACCTGCTATTGCTTGATTGAGGAAGGCAATAAACCGGAACTCGGCTGTGAAGCGCCGAACAAAATCCTTGAGTCGTTCACCTTTCCTTTGATTGAGGGCTAGCAAGGATGCACTTATTTTCTCGGCTTGGCGGCTGATAATGAAGTGGGTGAGGAAGAGCTTCTCAAACCCCTTGTTGTCAGATGGAGGCTGGGGATAAATGGGAGTACCATTCTCTCACTGGTCCCCTCAACGTTGCTAGAAAGGCCTTGTAGAGGAGCGCATCCGAGGCTTGATGGATCATCATAAGGTTTTAAAACTCTCAATATGATCAGCCGGGTAAGACTCCCCGTTGTAGGATTCAAAATGAGGTGGCTTGAAGGTCTGGGGGATGGGCTTCCATAATGGTCCTGGAGGAGGGTCTGCTCGGGCAGATGTTCTTGGTCTGTTGACCTTCCTCGAGGTTGATCTTGCTGAGGCACCTCTCCATCTCTCGAAGGCGGTGATGAACCGAGTCGTCCCTTTGTTCGGATCTAATCGACCCTCAGGATTCTTTTTCATGAGTGGTGGCATGGCGAGGGCTATGTTCTTGCGTCGTGATTTGGAGTGATGTTAAGGGCTCGTAGGATGTCATCTTTGAAAATTTGGAATTCTGCCTGGGTGACTGGTGCCCCTCCATCTTGGTGAACCCTTGGTTCTGATCGGCTCACAGCAGGTGTGGCTTCTTTGCTGTCAACGGGGAGGAGACCCCCTTCGCCCCCTTGGGGAGGTGGGCCTTCTGGATCTCGGCCATCGGGGAGAATGGTTCCTCTGACGGCTCTGGTGTTCTGGATGAGAGACCTCGTCACTTGCTCGTATTTCATTCAAACGGGTTCGAAGGTCGATCCCTTGTTGGTGGTTAACGATGATTTGACGGAGGTCTCTTGACCCTTGAGGACCTTGCGAGGCCATCGAGTTGGTGGAAGGATTGTGGACCGAGACATGGTTATAGGGAGAATGCTGTTCTTGATAGCTTCGATGGGAGCCCCCTGGCGCAGCCCCTCTGGATGGGGGGCGAGCTTGTTAAGGAGGCAGCTGTTCAGGTTGAGGCTACTGAACTTGTTGATCTTGTTGAGTGGGAACATCGTAAAGTGGAGGAGGTGGAGGAAGAGGGGTGGCTCTTCGGCTTGTCGCTGTTAGCTTCCCATTTCCCTTTGGAGGCATGGCTGGAAATTGCTTTTACCGGCGAGTATGGTTGGATTGCTTTTTTTGATTTCCACAGACATCGTCAATCTATTGCTGCTAATTTTGGTGTGGGAGCAAACCAATGATTGAATTCTTTTGGAACCAATACAAGATAATATTTTTACTACTTGCCGATGTTGACCGTTCTCAACACTGTTGCTGACCTATAAAAAAGTTCGAAACACCGGGATTGATCCCGACGACGAACTCTCCGACGCTCAAGTCAGTAATCTGAAAGATCGTGAAAAAAATTTTTTGGAGAAAAATACTGATTACCTTTTTTATGGTGGGGGTAGAGGGGTATTTACATTTGGAACTAGTTTTGAGATAATCACTTAGCTCTACTTTCCAGTGTTTTTGGATAGGAAATAAAGTTTAAATTCCTTCATGATAAGAGATTTGGTTTAAACAGTCTCTTAGGGAAAATCATGAATTTAAATCACTCTTTAGATGATTTGGGTTTATTTATAATGGGTTGTCATCATAACCCTGTAATGCAGATTTGTAGCGCCCTGATTTCCCGTTACCAAACATTTGTGACACAACCAGAATCTTTGCCTTCAAATGCATCTCAACACATTAATAACACTGAAATTTAAAAACTTTTTATTGCCAAATAAGGTCATTACATCATTAATTACAACCATTATCTTGTTCTTGAACAAGGAATACAAATTACATTAACTCATTACAACTTATTACAAATTTTTACAGACTCCACTTGTAAAGCTATCAGCTGTCTTCCAGAATGGTAATCATCTGATCACTGCCGAAACTCTGCAGAGTGGTCAATCTGCTTCCCTGGGCCGTGCCCCTCGACTTGAGTCTTTGCTGCGCGACTCTGATATTCCTGCACCTACTCGAATGGTAGGTAAGTACATTGCTCCTCCACTTGGATACCCGCATCTCTGATCAGGTTTCCAACACCTAATTGAGTGGGCACGTCAGTACATGTACTGACACAATGCTGATAATAGCAGCGATCTCCAACTCGCACACCTACAAACCATCTTGAATGGAAAAGGAAACGTGCATCCTAATTTCTAGTGCCCGTGTATGCCATGAACTGAAGTCTAATGCATAATACAAAGTACAGAAATGGATGCACTTAATCTAATGTCAGCAAGACTCT
The DNA here is from genome assembly GCA_017893485.1 of Hemerocallis citrina. Taxonomy (NCBI): domain Eukaryota; kingdom Viridiplantae; phylum Streptophyta; class Magnoliopsida; order Asparagales; family Asphodelaceae; genus Hemerocallis; species Hemerocallis citrina. The sequence goes on from CM030359.1 coordinate 64,895,449, forward strand.
GGATACGCATGCATCCCATACTACATATGTTCCAGATCAAGTCGTCTTCTCTAGTTCCAAGGTTTCGAACCCTCACAATGCAATCTACTATTGTTTACTTCCTGTTCTTGATAAGTACACATGATTGAGGAGTTTATAAAATTTTGGGGTTTTTCCCGTTTGTCACTAATAACCGTCCCACCAGACGTCTTTCAAAAGCCATGATGAACTTACAGATACACCGCAGCATACCCATTACACCGAAGATCCATGAGACCGCAACCCCTATGGTCCGTTCGTATCCACCAACATAGAACAAGGGAACATCCCGTTCTTGTCAAAGTACCTCAGGAATTAACAGAGCGAGATACGGCTCCCGTATTCTTAACCATTGAAAAGACAGCCCGTGTCCCTTTGACAGGAACAAGGGAACATCCCGTTATTGTCAAAGTACCTCAGGAATTAACAGAGCGAGATACGGCTCTCGTGTTCTTAACCATTGAAAAGACACAGCCCATATCCCTTTGACAGGAAGAGACAATACCAGTTATCACCACCTAGTGCTGGCCCTTAGAACAAGTCAAATTATAAGGAATCACCCATAAGATCAACTCGGTCTTCAAGCAAAAAGTAAAGAAATACAATTTGAAATAATATTGGTTGCTAAAACATGCGAGTCTGTCAAATCATGCATAGTATCTAACAAATGATTAAGCCCAAACGATTCTGTCAAAAATAACTAATCACGGTGAACCGATATTCATTGATTGCCAACACCTCTATAGGTCTTCGACCTAATGTCTCCGGCCCATGACCCTTAGTGAGCAGTACAACGGCGCCTAAGGGAGTGCCATATACCCGGCAATAGAGGTGAAACACACACAATTTACTAATGTTCATTCATTGACAGACCTAGGCATTAACACATTCTAGACGAGGCAGATAACCTAGCCTATCACCCCCTAAACACCGGCGATCCGATCTCCATCGGTCGCCACCACCTCCGTCTCAGGTCTCATCCAATATCCCGGCCCGCGGTCAACCTTCCTTTCAGTAGACGATCTGACGGCACACAGGAAGATCATTATTTCTCGAGGTGAAAATAAATCAATCACAATACTTGTCGACTGGGATGGAAGTCCTAGGGTATCACAACCTAGACTAGCTCCAAGCAATACTAGCTACCAGCCCATATACAACAAATCGACCGTATAGCTATTCTTCCAACTTACTCATGTGTTCACCATGAGTACTAAGCCCGAGAATCTTATCTGAGTCCCAAGTGAAGGGCTTAATAGGGATAATTATTCAACATCTTAGAACTTAATCAACTTATAGTTATAAATCCTGTAGCATGTAGAAAATTCATAATTTGTGCTACACTCATCGGAATCCAACAAAATTAGACTTTCTTAGAAAGGTGGGAACCTCTACTACAATTTCCCAGTTGACAACTTTCTCAAATTCCTTATAGAACTCACGTTTCCTGATTTCGAACACATGCTTGAAATCGAACAAAGACAGCAGGTTGCTGAAACCTGTAACATTCATAAATTTCAAAATACAACTTGGAATTTCATGATTTTACCCATTCTGGAAAGCTAAGACTCTATATTACAAGTCTCTAGTTAACCATTTCTTCAAATTTAGCCATCTAGAAGCCGTACAATCTCTATATGTTCGCTGTTGTACATTCTTCCATACAATTGCTGCATCTTACTATTAACATAAAAACTTGCTCACTTATTAGAATTACTCGATCTTAGATTCTATAGAATGCTAGGAGTGTCTACTATAACTTCCTAGTTGATCACATCCTCAGACTCATCCATTAAAACACTATAAAACTCCAAATTCTATTAATGTTCACACAGGGCAAAGAGTTTTTCTACAAAAACCAAGTCCTTCAATTAAGACTGGTTCTACCCCAACTTAGAAAAAATCATAACTTATGCTATACAAATTGGAATCTCATGATTCAAGATGTTTTGGAAACCTAATACTCTTTACTACATATCTCTAGCTGACCATTCCTTCAGATTATAACCATACAATTCCAGAATTCTACAACTTTACTGACTACTCAAAGCTGAACTGAACTGAACATACAGTACTCAAAAGTCAATATCAATTCAACCATAAGTCCAATACTGATGAAATTTTGGATTCATTAACTAGACATGTACAAGTTTAACATACTCAAAAGTTACAATCAGATTCATAATACACAGAGAGTTATGGCTCTTCAAACTTAGCATACAATTCCCTTCTGTTTTCAGACAGGGCGTCTACCTCTTTATACAAATTATTTTTAAAACTCCATCAAATGTTATCTAACAATTATAATATTTTAGAATCATGATTTAGACTCATACTACAAACTACAGTAAAAATTTCATTATAGGATCATGCACCAAAAAGTATTTATGAATTAATGAACATCAATCCTAAAACAGAGCTGAACCAGCTTTTGGTTCTGGTCTAGTTGCAAATCCATATTTTTTTGAAGTATCAAACGAACTCAGAAAAATTTGAAATTTGAAACTATGGTTGATAACACATTGAATATATCTAAATACTTAAAATTGAATATATCTAAACACAATTTGAAACTATGGTTGATATATATATATATATATATATATATATATATATATATATATATATATATATATATATATATAATTTATATAATTTTTTTATATATAAATTCAATTTATCTGATTTTAAGTATTTAGATAGATATATATATATATATATATATATATATATATATATATATATATATATATATATATATATATATATATATATATATGTCTAAATACTTAAAATCACATAAATTGAATTTATATATAAAAAAATACGTTTATAAAATTATTATTAGGAAAATACATAATCGCGAGCAATTCTAAACTGTACACGGATTATAATGCAAAATAGTTATAGGCTATTTTGCGGGGTGTTACAAGATTCGTTTTGGGTTATTGGGCCTCGAAAAAGACTTAGTTCCCATTTTTGGACCTATTTGTAGAGGAACTATTTCTAGCCATATCACTTATAGAATGAAATATGATTTGGGTTTAAAATCTATAATCGTTTGAAAAAAAAACTACAAATACAATTGATGATTATGAAGGATTTAAATAAAAATTGAATATCAGGGTGTATACACTTGGGTTCAAAGAATTGAAGAATTTACAGTTGGAATACAAGAATCCGAAGAAGAGAAATGAAAAAAAAAAATCTGTACAATTGAAAACGGGGGATACAGTTTCTGTCTCTAGAAGTTAAAGAGACTCCGAATAATTTTTCTCCGACGAGCTCCGTCACCAGACCGCTGCTTGTCAAGTCAGGTAATATATATTATTTTATAAGATCTCGAGGGTCTCGTCGGGTTATGACTCATCTTCTTCAAACCGATCGGTAGAGGAAGTTTTTGCTTCCCATATTTCAAGAAATGAGAAGGAGAAAGGTGTAGTCGAGGCTTCTTCGATCAAGGTGGAGAAGATCATAGAGGAGGATAGGAGACCGAGTGAGTTTGGGAGATACCCCAGTGTTCTTTCGGGTCATACGTGCATTCGACAGTACCTCGAAGACTTGGGGGACCTTGTCGAGCTCGATCTTCGGTATGAAGAGTCCGAGTATCGTGAGGTCACAACGACCGACTCTATCTCCAGTATCTTGACTGAGGAGGATCTTCCGCAGATTAGATCCATAATGAGGACCCTTTCCTAGTACGTGCTTCTTCTTCCCAGTTCGAGAATCAGGGTATGCTCGGTGCTTCTCAACGATTAATGTTTCTTTCCTTTCAATGCTTTCCAGGCCGGGATTTATCTTTCTCTCACGCCCTTGTTAGAGAAGTCGTGGGGTGGTATACTGTTAATCTAGTGCAGTTCATGCCGAATGTGTGGAGGTAGGTGAACGCCTTCATCTTACATTGTTGGGAGGCTAGAGTTGAGCCGAGTTTGAGCGTTTTGGGGTGCTTTTCAAGCTTTACCAGAAGAGTAAGTTTGAGCACCGCTTCTACCGTATCTGTAACCCCTGTTTTCCATTTTCCATATTTTGGATGTATTTTTCTTTTTCTGAGTATTTATTCATTTTGTATTCTTTTGTTTCTGCTGAACCATGTATTTGATCTCCGTTCTCATTATCAATCTGTCTGCTTTAACTTTGACCCTATTTTGTGGCCTTGAATATTTTCTTGATTTGATTTAATTTTTCTGTCCCAATTTATTGACTCCGATTTAATTTGCTTAGCTCAAATTATATTGTGTTCATGGCCTAATTGATTTTTGTCTAATTATATGTCCTAAACCCTATTGGATCCATTACCCATTCACTAATCCTATACCAATTATTACCCACCCGTAGCCCATCTAAAACCTTAATTCCACCACCTATTTATATACATCCCCCTGTTTACCCTACTCTAAACCCAACTGCAGCCGCCCTATCTATTACTCACCCCCCTACCTGTTCATCTTCCCCTGCCTCCCCTCTTCTCCCTCCCGTAACCCACCTTCCTAGTCTCTCTCCCGACCGCCTGCCTGCTGCCACCACTCCGCCGGCTCCCCCGTCACACTGCCGTGCTGCCCTCCAGCCAGTCGCGATGCCACAGCGACTGCAGCGCCACCCGACCTCCCTGTTCACTGCCTCCCTGTTCGATGTAGCAATAGCCCCAGCGCCAGCTACCCCCGACTTGTCCCCTGTTCACACTGTCGTTGCCCCATTCAACCAGCCCTCATGCCAGCCAACACGCATCTCGGCCCTCCCCTGGCTGACGTTACTGTCCCTATCGCTATACAGCCAAAGCCATTGATGGGTTGTTTTTTGATCAAGTTTTGATCAAGTGTATTGTGGGCCATCTGATCTCCTCTTGATTATCACGATCATGATGATCATCTTCTTGATCCTTTGAATCTTGGCCGTTCGATCGTAATTACCATCATCTTCATCACCATCTGCGATCACAGCCGTTGATCTCTTCATTAGTCTTGATATAGCTGTCCGATTATGTTCTTGATCTTGTTCGTGTCCGCTTGCTCGTGTTATTGTGTTCGTGCCCGTAAATTCGCTCCCGTTATTCTTGCTCTTGCTTCGTCTTTTTCGTCGTCAATATCCAGGCAAGTAACTTGTATTAATTTCTGTTGCAAATACAAGTACTAAATACCGCATGTAGTGTAGATGTGTTCTAGAGACAATTCTTATGCAAAACCCCTGTTGTATCTTGTCTCTATGTATCGATTTGCCCGTAGTTGTCACATTACACACACGACATGAATTAGACTTAGAGATAATCAATTCTTGATATATATATATATATACATGCATGTTGTTCGTGATCCATGATATGTTGTATGATCTTGTGTGTTTGATGGGTTCGTCGTAGTATAACTGTTGTAGGCTTGTTAAATACCCTATACCATGTTCTTTGGACATCTAGTATACCCTATTTCATGTTTGGTTATGATTTGGATGTGTTTCATATGACCTAGTTGATTTTATGCATGAAGAATATTTTTGTATTTGTTGTTACCCCGTTTATGTTCAGTATTTTAGACCCTATTAAGGTCAGTAATTGAAAATTATTTGTGAATATGAATTATAGAGAATTCTGTCTACTTTCCAGATTTTTTGACAGATCTCAGTTTCGATTTTTGAGTTGCAAGTTATTGCTATTTTACAATAGAGGAGTTTAAAATTCCAGATTCTGTTTTATATGAATTCTGTGTGGTTAATTATTTTTATATTGATGCTAAAGATAATATTTTGATCCAATATTTTGCTGAGTACAACTAGACTTGATTGGGATTAACCTCAATTTTTTGCGGATTTAATTGATGACTTTTACAAACTATTCTATACTTGCAAACAACTACTATACTTGCAGAATTTTCATACTGTTCAGTAAAGAAACATAATTTCAACCTGATTCTATTTGCTGTTTATAAAAACTTTGTGAATATAAATTGTATCATGCTATATCTATTTTACCACCCTTTTGACATATCTGAATTTTGATTTATATTTTATAAGATATTGCTGATTTAGTACTGCTGCATTTATGATTTCAAATTTACAATATTACTGTATCTAGCTGCTTTCTGATTTTAATTGAGTATACTATATATGTTGAAAAATTATGAAACTTTATATTTTGATACTAAGCATACTAGGGAATACCCCAGATTTTTCTTGGATTTAATCAGTAAGCTCTTATGCTGTTTTCCTGTTTATGAATGCAAACTTCTGATTTCTGGCTGAACACATTTTCTGGATTACAAGTCTATTTTGAGTCTTATTTTTGTGAAATACCATGACTTATATATATTTGCTGGATTCGGTCGAGAGACGGATCCAGGTTTGCATATTTGTGGAAATGGGAATTCCAGATTTGGTGCAGTACTGCCTTGCTCTCCTGAACTAGAATTTTCATTGTCCTAATCTTGTATGAGTTGTCTTCCACCTATGCATATTTATCTCCTGACCTGAACCTGTTACTTATTCATTCCATGTTATTCTTGCCCTATTTTGTGACACATACATGCATGTTTGAAAAAATAACAAATAACCAAGCCAAGGTTAAGGGAAAGATATAGTAGTGGAAAATATAGAAATGTGTACTTAGAAGGGGGGCCCGTGTTTCCCACCTGTTACGTGTTCATGAATACATGATACACGATCCTGTTTACCTAATTACCTGACTGCACACTTCCCTATAGGATGGTGTACTCGGAAAAGGACCATTAGGTTCTACCTGTACCTGTTCTGTTCCTGTTTTTTTTTATCTCTAAGTACACGGCCCTATAGCCTCAACTACGAAATCTAAACGTAACTTGTTTGAATGTAGCAACCATGTGGTATAATTTTAGGACGCATGAAGTGCTACCTAGATAGTAATAATACAAGACTTGACATAACCTGACACCTGTTACATGCTTACCTGTACATGCTATCTGTATACCTGTTTACCTGCTTGCATGACAATTGATACATGTTACATGTACCTGTTAGTATATCATGTTACTTGATTCTATTTCCTGATTCATGTTAATTATCCTGCCTCGTTGACATGCCTATTCCATGATATGTTTATTTCCGCTGTTACCCTATATCTGTTTATTTTATTTCTATACTTCTGCCTACACTACAAGCGGCCCGTAACTTGCATTGATGGGAGTTTTGTTTTCTTTTCCTCCTCCTGTAATTTGCTAAATTGCAGATTATGGAGATCAGCTGCCCGATGGAGTAGGTGATCTAAGATTTTAGATTCTGGAGTTTTTGCTATTATTATTTCCTGTTGCTTATTTTGAATAAATGTATTGCTACTTGGATTATTTGTATTGGGCAATGTGACCCAGAATTATTGACTTGTTTCCAGATCTGATTTATTTGAGTTATTATATTTTGTTTCAAGTAAATTCATGTTGGTATATTGATTCATTTATACATGCGTGGTTGACTTCTCTTGCTTCCTACTCTGATTATTCCTGTGAAATATTGTAAAGATCCTGACAGCTTATGAATGATGAAAATCATTCGCTGGACTTAGTCATATATCTGTATTCTTTATTTTCTTTTGGGAAGCAGGGCGTGACAGTAACCCTCTTGTGGGAAAAGCTGATCGACGTTGCGTAATAGATCAAGTTCTGGAAAGAGAAGTTCTTTATTATGCGTAACCCAGAGTAGTGAAAGATCCCGACCAAGTAGCATACCAGTGTTTCGAAGAGGGTTAGAATGGAACTGGCATTGAGAGAGGGTGAGAAGAAAGTGTGTAATGACCTTCTCAAGTGTGAGCCGCTGAAGTGGAGACACTTTATGGAGATGGTCCTCTTCCAGTGGGTTTGATCCCAATAGACCCTAGTACGACTTTAGCTTTTAATTGCTTTCCTTTGCTTAAGTACGCAATATCTTATTTCCTCTTGCTTTTATCTTGTTCTCATATATTTCCTTTTTTTCTTTTGGCAGAGGTAGAGGATGTGGACTTCGCTGTGATGATGGAAAAGCATGCATGGCTTAGCTCCAAAGTGCTCGAGGGCAAGAAGAGGAAGAAGATGGTGACCAGAACCGAGACCACAAAGGTGGCTAAGAGCTCATCGACCTCTACCCATGCAGTAGATCTGGGCTCACCCTAGGCTGCCTCCAGAAGTTCTACCCTGGGAGGTCTCACCCTGGCGTCCGTGCTTGAGAGAGAGCGTCCGCCATTGACCGCCACAGCCGACGCGATCCTCCCCGACAGGCTCAGGTCGATCTACGCCATGGATTGGACCTTAAATTGCACGATGACTTTCTTAGGTCGAGGATAGCTATATGAAGGATATTCAAAATCTCTAAACCTCGAAGGACAGATCTAGGATGGCTACGGAGGGACTCGACTCGTCTACCATGGAGCTTTGCTTGAGCCAATATCTCAGTGAGTGTAGTGATTTCTTGCAATGTTTTTTCTTACTCATATATTTCTTCTATGTCATGCGGCTCTCGTTTTCTCTTGTAGATCACCTTCCACCTTAGCAACCTGTTTAATCAGGTAGCAGAGGATGAAAGGCACTAAGGGTTGTTGGTCGACAAGGCCAACTCGGAGAAGGTGAATGTCGTCAAGGCCTGAGAGGTGGTCAAGCTTCGGGGGGAGGCCTTTGGTGAATGAGTTGCTCAGCTCGAGGCATAGTTGAAGAGGAAGGAGGAGGAGGCGGTCAAGGAGAAGGAGGATGCAGTCGCTCGTATGAGAGCCGATGCGGAGGGCCATATGTTAGCTAACATGAAGAAGTCGTACTGTAAGGACATTCAGGACGTCGTGAAAGTGACCATCACTTTGACGGGAAGGGGTACCACCTGGGGTTGCATTCAGGAGAGGAGCTGGTCCCGAGGGCCTCAGATGACGAGGAGGGAGAGGAGATGTCTCAGAAGGATCCTTTAGTCAGGGAGGCAAAGAGCCCTGAACAAGACACGGGAGCGAAGGGGAAGGAGGTCGTTGAGACCACTCCCGCGGCTCCCTCTACTAAAGTAGACCCCTAACTATTCTCTTTTGTTTTAGTCTTCATCTTCATGGTTTTTGTATGTATATGCCTATTAGCGGACTACCCACCGCTTGATGTATCTCTCCTTTGGATTGAATGAAAACTTTTTCAGTGTTCAACACTTGTGTTTTTTTAGTTGATAATTACTTTTGATGTGTTGGGTTGGAATTCTAGGGTCTTCTTATCCTTGTAGATCATCGTATATAATGGGGAAGGCCCTCGAGAAGCCGAGATTACCCACCTTCGTACCAGGTTGAAAGTGGCGGAGCTGGGGCTTAATCGTTTGCGGAAGAAGTTATACAGGGTGGAATCGTAGCTTACTCATTTGAAGATTGTGTTGACCAAGAGGAATGTTAAAGTCAAGAACTTTAGTGATAGAATGCGCGAGATGCCTCCCCTCAAGGTGGAGGGAGGCTTGCATGGTGGGAAGGTCCCTCTTGTGGGAGCGACCATCGAAAGAGACTTAGAGATTAAATCCCTTTGTCACTCTTTGCTCGCGGCTATATCTGAGAGGGATAAGTTGAAGAATGTCACCCTTGAGAAGATCTTGGAGGCTGCCCATCTAAAGGAGACTGTCCTCGAATAATCAGGTGAAACTCATCCTAACTGCTCGACTCGCACTCGTACGGTTCGTTGAAAGATTAGGATCAAGGATGCACAGCTTAAGGAGATGCTTGTCGAGCAGGAGATGAAGATCCATTGACTGAAGTTACTACTTTAGGGGACTTGGACCAGGAGCACCTCTCATTCTCATGATGAGATAAACCAAGGGAAGTTGTTCCATGAACTACCCTTATGTCAACGAAGGACCCTGAGGAACTATGGGGATGCCCGGAGTGGGTAGCCGGTTCGTCAAGCGTGGCTTCTACTGAGGGGGTGACATGTGTTCATGGTCACGCGGCTCAGACTAAACTTGCAAGACTAGTACTTCTTTCGAGCTACTCTGGAGGGCTGAGGTGGTTCCTATGAGGAAAGGAGGCATGAAAAACTAGCTGTATCCCTTAACCGAAACATCCCATATCCTCTGGGGAACATGGATGACTCTGAGGGAAACTTGTAAACTGGTTGAGTTTGCTTTTGAAGAACACTTTTGAACTTATAATGAGATATTGTTGAAATAAAAAAATCTTCTAAGTGTTCAAGTACTGCCTTTTGTCTTCTTGGAGTTGTAGTTCTCTATCTTAGAGTCGTTCGGTCGTAAAGGCAGTTCTAGAAGAGAGCTGGGCCCTTGTGTAATTGTCATGGAAATTCGCTGGAGTAGCATTAAGGAAGGGCTGGACTCCGCACTTGCTAACCAAGTGAGTCAACGAGGTGAGGGAGTCATTTTGAATGGCGAGTTGAGCTTTGAACTTGCTTGCAAGTTACTAAAGCTACTCCGAACCACAAATATAGGATCAGAATAAGTTGTTTTAGAAATTAACGAGTTGTAGCAGTTCGAGTGAAGAGTTGAGCTCTGAACTTGTTTATTTATAAGTTATTAGAGCAACTCCATGCCACGAGTATGGATTCCGGACTTGTTGTTTTAAGATTTCAATGAGTTGTGGGACCAGTTTAACCAGCAAGTTGAGCTATGAACTTGCTTGTTTGCAAGTAGCTAGAGCAACTCCGAGCCATGAGTATTGACTCCGAAATTGTTGTTTGGAGACTTTAACGAGTTTTGGGAATAGTTCGAGTGGCGAGTTGAGCTATGAAATTGCTTGTTTGCAAGTTGCTAGAGCAACTCCGAGCCACAAGTATGGACTCCGAACTTGTTGTTTGGGGAGCTTAATGAGTCTTTGATGTCGCTTGGGAGAAGGTCAGGCATCTGACTTATTATTTGCATCCAGAGAATTGTATAAAAAAATCAAAATAAAATATTAAATTTTTATTAAAAAATAAATATAAGTGGTTGCTTTGATTGCTAGCCTTTATTACATGCTCTGGCTGCTATAGTTGTCAGCCTTATTACAAATTGAAAACCAATTGCTAGGGGAGGGCGTGAAGCGCCCTTGCTGTACTTCATCAGATGCTCAGAGTTCCAAGTCCTTGGTATCTTCTTCCTCCTAGGTCTTCATGTCGGTAAGCTCCTGGGCGGACCACTTATGAGACCTTGTATAGTCCTTCCCAGTTTAAAGCGAGCTTTACCTTCTTATATGAGTTGGATATTTCAAGTTTTCGAAGGACGAGGTCCCCCTCTTCGAGGGTGGCCTAGCGGACCCTATTGTAATGCCCCGAATTCCAAGCATGGTAATTCTTAGCAAAACATGATCTTTTACTTCAACTTCGTACAAATTTACAAGGAATTTAAAACTTTTCATTTACAACATCGTTCTTTACAGTAACATAGCGGAAATAAATCAGTACAACATAACACATGATAATGGAAGCTCTTTCAATCTCATGTCAACCCATCATAGTGACTTTGAGTCCATGCCGAAATCCAATTTTGCAACTAGGAAACTGTGGTCACGTCAGTTGCATACAACTGACATAATACTATAATACAGCGATTCTTCTACTTTAGCAATCACAAACTTGAATGTAGAAAACATAGAAAAGTGACTATCCTAATTGTGTCAGTTTATGATATGACCTAATGCCTAATGCAGACATTTATTCTACGATGACACTAATGCATACTTGTTCGGATTCTATGCATCCCATACTACATAGGTCTGAAGGAGAGCCTTTATCGCACTCCTCATTATAAGGTTCAATCCCTCGCCATGAAAATTCTACTACGGTAACAAAAGCAAGGTTTAGACATTCCACGAGTACGGATTCCAGTCCCGAAATCCATCGTCAAACTATACAGAATCCTCGTCCTGCGAATATCCCACAAGTGCTGCTCTAGCCCCGGTATATATATATATATTGGAGATCTGCCTTTTATCTGCCCGACTATTCATGATCCCGGAATCCACCATCCGATTAATCGTAGTCTCGAATTTAATTGAGACTTGTCTCACTCCACAAGCTACCACAGTTCCGAAATCCACCGTCTGACTGGGTCTATAGTCCCAGAATCCACAGTCAGACTATATAAAAGTGCCCCACTTACGTTTGCCTAAGTTTCATCACATCTTCTTCTAGTGCCTACCCTTAAATTCAATCTTAGTTATCATGGTCTAGAACTAGCTTACCCTGCCGGACTTATAAACTTTCTCAACAACATTTCAGGTCCATATTGACCAATTCACAAAATTTCATTTATCAAAATTGCCGAACGTTACGGGCCTCGCTCAGCTCCTAGAAACCATCCATTCCAAAATATTCACAATATTTCCAGCTTATCCATAACCTCACCATAAATATCTCATTCATTATTCATCATTCTTCTTTATCTATTCTCTTTATGTTTATTATCAATCATGAAGTAACAAACTTCTTATAGCAACATTCAATAACACTTGATGAGTTAAAACCCTTATAAACATCACATGATTAATATCCCAAATTCATCCTTTAATTACCTCTTAATTCCTCATAAGGTACATCTTACTAACATTCCAATTTTAAATCAAATTTTATACGTTGTAAAAGTTTTAGGACAACTAGATAAAAGACATCAACCCAATGGTATTGAAAAAATCATATAAATTCCAATACTATTCGAAAAATAGATTTATTAGTTTCATAGGAATCATAGATGAGTCTACTACAACTTTGTAGTTAAGATCATCTAAAATTATCCTCAATTACTTCGTCTAAATTCATTTGTAAAACAGTAGGTTCAAAATCCAAAAACTGCAACTCATGCTACTTCTAAAAATCATAGAAAATTCTATACTACATGAAACTTTGTGTTCTTTAGATCAAATTAAAGGTACACAAGTCTACTATAACTTTTTAGTTATAAGTCCTCAAAATATTGTTTCTATAACTCCGAATTCTTCGAAATCTATAGTAGGGTCGAAATGTCATACAGACAGCCACTGTTTATTCTTGTAAAATTCTTTATAAATTCTATTCCTCATGGAAAATTGATTTCTTAGATTCTAAAGAAAGATTAACGAGTTTACTTAAACTTCTAGTTTTTACCATTCTCAAAATACTGTATCTAAGATGCCGAAATGATCAAAATCTGAAATGTATACAAATTTCCAGCAACTAGCCAACTGCCAACCAGTCCTAAGTTTGGATTGTATTAAAATAGTAAATGACATCCAAATATTATGAAATTTTAAGGAGATGTTCTTGACATATACAAGATGCTTCTATAAAAATTCGAGTTCTAGATTCCATCTACTTTAATATATATGATTTTCTGAAGTGCAACTAAAACTTAAAACAGAAACTTTAAAATGACCCCAAATCAATCATATCATGATTTCACACATTTAATCAACAACACATAATCTAAACATGAATATTCAATCTATGTCGGCTATCATGCATCGAACAATTCATACATATACATTCTATAATCTAGCATTCTACTAATAAATTATATTAGAAAGTTGGAGAAACACCCACCTCTTTTTTGATGAATCCCTGGCGATTAGAAGTCCTAGTAAATACTCCACAAGCCTCCTCCTCAAAATTCGAGCTCCAAAGTAAGCAATAGCAAACACTGAAGTATCGAAATAATCACAGCATGAAATTGATGATTTTTTTTTCGGCCGAGAAGGGGTCTTAATAAGGGATTTAATTAAGTGGGAGGTTTATGGGATGTTTAATTAACTACCCACTAACCTATTCAAAATTTATTTTCCCTGCCCTAAAGATTTTGGCCGGCCACTTTAGTGTGGGAAAACACGTGCACGTGCGTGCTACGTGTGTGCACATACACAACACACAAATTATTAGGAGTTTTAATTTAATATGAATGCATATGTTATACATTTTAATATAAATTTAATAAAAAATAATTTAAATTAATTATAATAATAAGTTTCATGCACAAATAAAAATAAACATACACACTTCATGAATTTTATTTTTTGAAGAAGAATACAACCAACACGTGCACTGCAAACACGTGTATTGCACGTATCAATACAAAATAAATTCGAGATAACGAAAAACGTCAATAACAATCAAAATACAAAATATGTAAAAATATATTTTATTAATTCTATATATGTATACAATAATACAATCAACACGTACATAGAAAACACGTGCACCACATGTATAAAAATATATTTGAGTCAAAATGTGAGAAAAATAAATTTTAATTTATGAAACGAATTCGAACAAGTTGTAAAATAAATAATTTAACATGTAGAAAATTTTATAATATTACACGTAACGGTAGAATATACGTAATCGACACGTGTATTAAAAATACGTGCAATGCACGTAAAACCTAAAGATTAAAATAAATGTCGAGGTTGGCTCAGAATAAGATAAAAAATGAATTTTGAGAAGACGAAAAATGTATAAATAATTTAAATGCAAAAATACATAGAACATTTATATTAAAATACATTACGGATATTACTCGTAACAGTACAAAATACATGTGATACCCGTGGAAAAATTGTCATAACTCAATTTTGCGGGGTGTTACACTTATTGTGTAAAATTTCTCCATCCTCCACCGATAGATATGTCTTCGTAAAGCTTAATTCTTCCGTACTTCTTTAATGAGATCAAGATTGCCTCAGAGGTCATTTGAGTTATGCTCTTCGTTGACGGAGAGAAGGTGATGGGAAGTTAATTCGACCCTAGGGGGATGAGTATTTCTATGCTGAAGGTGAGGTTGAATAGGGATTCTCCTGTTGAGATTCTCTTTGTGGGTCTTGTGTGGAATTCTTTGACCAATAGTCCCTTCGGAGCTTTATCAAGTGTCTTCTTGAGTTCATCCAAGATTTGTTGATTAACATTCTCGGTTTGGCCATTGGTCCGGCGGTGTGAGACAAAGGAGAAGTGCTGGTCATCCCCCAGATTGGTGCAGAATTTGAGGAATCCCTTGTCTGTGAATTGTGTTCTATTGTCGGTGACCAACGTTCAGAGGATTCCAAACCTGCAGACTATGTTCTTCCAGTATAACTGTTTAACCTTGTGCTCTGTGATGGAGGCTAGCAGTTCTGCCTTGACCCACTTTGTGAAGTAGTCGATGGCTACCACTAGGAAATTTCGTTGTCTAGTAGTGGGGAGAAACGGTCCGAGTAAGTCCATTCCTCACATGGTGAAGGGGATGGGCTTGACATGGAGCTGAGATTAGATTGGGGAAACCACTTAATGTTGTAGTACTACAGGAAGGGGATGAAATGACGGACATATGCTTGTGTGTCATTAAGGAGTGTGGGCTAATAATATTCGTGATTGAGAATTTTTCGTGCAAGGGACCTTGCACCCAGATGACTGCCACCTATTCCTTCATGTACCTCCCTGAGAGCATAGTTTGCCTCTTCGGGAGAGAGGCTTCACAAATAAGGCTGACCATCAACCTGGTTGTAGGAATGCTTGTTGAGAATTCCTTTGACAGGTGTATCTTTTAGGCCCCAAATCTTTCTTGCTTCTTTGAGATCCGCTACGAGGACTCTATTGTCGAGGATGGTGAGCAAGAGTTTCATCCAACAATCTCCGGGTGTTTGGGGGGTGACGAACATGAGCTCTAATGCTTCCTCTTCGATACTTAGCTTGAGTAGGAGCTTGATGTGCACAATGTGGTTGAGTCTATTGAAGGAGGAGGATGCTAACTTGGAGAGGGTGTTTGCCTGCCCATTTTCCTCGTGATGGATGTTAGTGACTTCACATTCCTTGAACATAGCTAGGAGCTTCTTCACGTAGTTTAAGTATTTGACCTTGCGTTCATCTTTGACTTCATAGTCACCTCACATTTGATTTACTACTAGATGAGATTCGCCAAACACCCCGAGCCTTTGCACCCGTGCTTTTCATGTTAGAATGAGTCTGATAGTGAGTGCTTCATATTCGGCCTTGTTGTTGGAGGCTGGAAAGTTAAGGTGTAGCGAGTACTGAAGAGTGAACTCATTGGGACCAAGCAAGATGACTATGGCCCTGCTCCCTTCGAGGCAGGAGGACCCATCAACGTAGACGTTCCCAAGTGGGGGGTTTCTCTTTCCTCGGGGGGATTAGGGTTGTGCTTTAAACAATGAATTTTACCAAGGCTTGGGCTTTGAT
The DNA here is from genome assembly GCA_017893485.1 of Hemerocallis citrina. Classification (NCBI taxonomy): domain Eukaryota; kingdom Viridiplantae; phylum Streptophyta; class Magnoliopsida; order Asparagales; family Asphodelaceae; genus Hemerocallis; species Hemerocallis citrina. Next base: position 64,911,519 of record CM030359.1, read on the forward strand.
TATCGTCCTTGGTCGATAGCTGATGGCATGCGGGCCTAACTCAATAAACCACTTCATGAGTCGCTCGAAGCTTTCCTGCTTGTGTAGTACTTGTTTAAGTGGCTGGTCGGCGAGAACCCAAATAGAATGTGCTTGAAAATAGGGTGGAGTTTTTGGCCAACCGTGACTAGTGCATAGGCCATCTTCTCTATTTTAGAGTATCGAAGGTCGTAGCATGAAGTACTTTGCTTACGTAATAGATTGACTTATGAACTTTATCTTCTTCCCTTACCAAGATGGCACTAAGGGTCTGATCCAAAGTGGCCAGGTAGAGGTAGAGAACTTCTCCCAGCTTGAGCTTGCTTAGGAGTGGGGTATTAACGAAGTGTGCCTTGAGACGCTCAAAGACTACTTGCTGTTCTTCTCCCCACTCAAATTTTTTTGCTCCATGGAGAGCTTTGAAGAACGGGAAGCACTTCTCTCCAGACTTGGAGAGGAAACGTCCAATAGCGGCATCCCGTAAGCTTTTGGACTTCTTTGACGGTGGACAGGGAAGACATGTCTAGTATGGCTCAGATCTTTTCAGGATGGGATTTGATTTCTCTCTGGTTGACCATGAAACCTAAGAACTTCCCCTCGGAGACCCCACAGGCACATTTTGAGGGATTCTTTATGTCTCCGCAGTACATTAAATACTTCTTGGAGATCGGGCACGTGGCCTTCCTTCTTGAAGCTCTTGACAAGCATGTCAACTACGTAGACTTCCATATTTTTTCCGATTTGTTCCCTGAAGACTTGGTTCACCAAGCACTGATATGTGGCTCCAACGTTCTTCAAGCCAAAGGGCATCACCAGGCAGTAATAGTCCTTTGTCAGTAATGAAGGATGTCTTCAGAATATCTGGTGGAAACATTCAGATATGGTTGTATTCGAGAAGGCGTCCATGAAGCTTAGGAGCTCATAATCGGAGGTGGCGTCAATCACGGCATCTATGCTGGGTAGAGAGAAGGGGTCTTTTGGACACGCTTTGTTGAGATCAGTGAAGTCTATGCAGATTCTCCATTTACCTTTGGCTTTCTTTACTATTACCACATTCTTTAGCCACTCAGGGTAGCTAACTTTTTTAATGAAGCAGGTGGCTAGGAGCTTCTCGACTTCCTCCTTGACTGCTTGCTGTCTGTCAGGGAAAAACTTATGACACTTTTACTGGACAGGTTTGGCATCTGGGTTTGCACTCAAACAGTGCATGATTAGATCACTAGAGATGCCCGACATGTCAAATGCAATCCAAGGGAACAAGTCTCGGTTCCTTCTTTGCAAGCAACGAGTTTCTCTTTGGCTTAATGGGGCAGAGCCTTGCTTACCGTAAAATATTTGATCTGATCCTCTTCAGAGAAGGGAATCTCTTTCAGTTCATCAACAAGCTCAGAGTTAACTTGGCCCATCTCTTACGGGAGTTCTATAGCATCGAGGGGGAAGATCGAGCCCCCCATTGTAGTTGTGTAACATGCCCGTGTTGTGTCTTGGCTCCATGCAACTTCTCTATCTAAGTGGTTGTGGGGAACTTTATCTTTATATGGAAAGCTAAGGCCACCTCGTAAAGGGCCGCCAGTTTGGGACAATCGAAGATGACAGTGTAAGTGGTCTTCATGTTGACGACCATGAAGTTGAGTGCTTCTGTTCGAGCGGATGGAGTCTTCCATGTGGTCACGTCAATGGTAACTATACCTTCAATCTGGACTGAAACCCCGGAGAACCCGAGAAGGGTGTACCCGGTGGGTTTGAGATGGTCCCAGAAGAGCTTGAGTCATTCGAATGTATCCAAGAAGAGGATGTTCACCAAGCTGCCATTGTCTACTAGGATGTGGCAGGCCTCATGATTGGCCATGCAGAGGCTGATATCTAGCGCATCGCAGTGAAATGTTCGAATGACTTCGAGATCTTTGTCGGAGAATGTTGCTGGAATCCCAGAGCCCTTAGGAGGAGGGATGTTGTGCATTGAGTTTACTTCTCGGAGGAAGGCTTTCTGGAGGAGTTAGGCTCTCATCTTATTGGTCCTCCGTGGATGGAATGGAAGATCGCCATTGGGACTTGAAAGGCTTTCTGGGCGTTTGTAGCTCCCTGGACTGGAAGAGGCCCGATGTCATTCCTTTAGGTAAACTTAGAGAGGTAGCCCCATTGGATCGCAGCTTCAAGCTCCTCCTTGAGGGCTTGACAATCATTAGTGAGGTGTCTGTCGCCCCTGTGAAATGCACACCATTTGTTCTTATTCATTCTCTTGCTTGAGTAGCTCATCTTAGGCGGGAGGCGAAGGAGCCCGTCCTCTTTAACTTCCATGAGGACTGCAAAGATGCTAGCATTGAGGGGAGTGAACTTATCAAAGTGTGTTGTCGAAGGAGGGTGATGCTGACCTGATGCATCCTTTTGGGACTTCCTATGTCCTCAATTGGAAACCCTCCATTTGTTCCCAGAGGAGGACCCCTTATGCTATTGTAGATGAATGACATCTTCCACTCATATGTACTTTTCAACCCCTTGTAGGAGGTCGCTTGACGAGAAATGCTTTGAGGTCGACGTGGCTGACATTGTGCATAAAAACAACATTAGCGAGGACCGAGTCGAGTGAGGGGATGGATCGGGACTCGACTGTGAAGCATTTGACATAATCCTTGAGGGATTCCCCATCACTCTACTTCAAGTCAAGTAGGGAGACACTTGTCTTCTCGGTCTAGCGACTGTGATGAGGTGAGTGAGGAAGAGCTCTTCAAGCTACTTGAATGAGAAGATAGACCCGAAAGAGAGACGAGAGAACCATTCTCATGCTGATCCCTTCAGGGTTGTTGGAAACGTCGTGTGGAGGAGGGAGTCAGAGGCTTGATGGATCATCATGAGAGTTTTAAAATTGTCAAGGCGATCTACCTGGTTGGACTCGCCATTATATGATTCAAAAGCTAGAATCTTGAAGTTTGTCGGGACATGGGCTTCGAGGATTGTTTTGGAGAAGGGGAGTTGGATAGGGCAATATGTTATGTCCTGTCGTCTTTCTTCTTGCTTTATCAGTGATATGTGGTCCTCCATCTCTTGGAGGCGTTGAATGACTGTATTGCCTTCTTCTGTGGATCTAGTAGACCCGTGGGACTCCTCATGTTGGAAAGGAGTAGGGTGGCTTCTGGTTCGTCGGCCCTGCTAGGGGCACTACATAGGGCTTGGATGATGTCATCCTTGAAGTCTCATAACTCTGCCCAGGTGACATGTGCTTCTTCTTCCCTGTTGCTTATGGGGACTGGTTGCTTATTGGAGTTAGGCTTCTTCGCTCTCGAGGGGGAGGAGACATTTTTCATCCCCTAAGTGAAGGAGATCATTTTCGCCCCTTAAGAGAGGGAATTCTTTTGGACATCTGTCTTCGAGAATAGGGGCTCCTCTTCTTTCCTGGTGCTTTGGACAGGAGACATCGTTTTGGACTCGCCTTTTATTCAGGCAATCTCGAGCTCTTGTTGTGCTTGGGGTGCCATAGAGGGCACCGTAGAGGGGGTCGAGGTGTAGACTGAATCTCAGTTTTCATCCATACGCCGCACAAGGCGCTGTTAAGGATGACCTCGTCGGGAGTCCCCCGATGCAGTCCCTTCGGGGGGAGGCTGAGCAGGCTGTTGAGGGGGCTGTTCCGACTGATGAAGAGGTGGATCCTGCTGAGGGGTAGAAAACGGATCCTCCGTATGGGGAGGGGTGGAGGAAAAGGGTTGACTTTTCGGCTAATAGCCGCTGCCTTCCCTTTTTTCCTTTGGAGGCATGGCTGTAAAATATAGTTTTTTGTTGGCTATATCTGATCGGTTAGTTAGATCTTTAGGTTTCCACAGACAATGTCAATCTATTGCTGCTATTTTCTTTGTGGGAAAAAACATATAATATGAATTCTTTAATGGAAAACTATCAAGATGTAATATTTACTTTGATCGGAATTAACCGCAGTTAACCGCTCCTTAATCTATTTTTCTAATTATTGTGAACGCTTGGATCTGATTTGAACGGTTAAAATCGCTCTAGCAACCCTGCAAGAAGTCTAAACACCGAGGTGTTCCCAGACAAAAGACCCTCCGACGGTCAAGTCAGAACTAAGAAAAATAGTGAACTTTTATGTGGCAGGATAATGATTACCTAATTCTGAAAGAGGCGGGGAGAGTTAGTTAGAATTGATCACCTTGAAAGAACATCTTTTATATTTAAACTGCTTGTTCTCATAGTTAGAAGATGGAGTTAGTTGATAACTTCTCTTTTGGAAAATGATTTGGTCAAAAAAACTCAATAACTAGAACTCCTCTTATTGAGCTGCAAATTACTCATTGCTTATAGGCCTATTCTGAGTTGATGAACTTGGAAATGACCCAACTCTCCTAGGGATGGCAACCGGGCCGGGTTGACCCATGACCCGCACACACGAATTCGGCCCGCTACTATGTGGTGCGGGTCCGGGTCGAACCTACAGGTCTACCCGGGTCGACCTGTCTCGTAAAATTAGTGAACCCAACCTGCTCGACGCGTTGTCCTAGTCAAACCCGCCCGCCAGCCCACGGGTCGACCTGCGGGTTGAACGGGTCAAACGTTCTACCCGCGCGGGTCAAACGTTCTACCCGCGGGTTGAACGGTCGGCAGCAGCAGACCGTTGGCTGGGAGTGGCTGCTTTTTGTTTTTTTGATTTGTTTTTTTAATTTCCCCTTATAAATTCACCCTTAATTCAATCTAAAAATTTCCACACCTTACTCTCTTACTCTCTCTACTACTACTACTCAATTTAATCTCAATTCAATCAAGTTTTTTCAACAAAGAAGCAAGCAACAAAGAAGTGAAAATGTTCGGTCGTATCGAATTGTGTTGATTCAACTCTCAACTACGTCTACTTCAACTGCTCCAGCAAAGAAGCTCTCTCTCTTTCTTTCAAGTTTCAACGACTACCGGATTACCAACTACTCTCTAATTTTATTTTCTCTCTCATTTGTATATTCGATCATCTGCGAAGTACGGTATCAAAATTTCACAACCCTCCTATTGTCTTGAATTTTGTTGTAGTTCTAATTTTTGGTATCATACTTGTTTGCTGGTTTTTCGCTTTTCTCTCTCTCAACCCTCCTATTGTTTTTTAGATTTTATTTTTTAACATATACCTCCTAGATTGTTTTATATTATTTCACATACACTAGTAAAATACTAGAAATCTTTTTTCTTTTCATATACACTATTACCATGTCTAGATCATGAGGTAGCGACTGTAGCCAAAGTTGACAAATTCCATCGGTACTTCACGTCGGCCTCCAATAGCCCCACAAATTTAACCCGAATTTACACATAATCTTTTGGTAGGAACTCACGATATCCCTACACACGAAATAGAAGAAGAAATGCATGATGTTGATACACAAACACAACAAACCGAACCCACTAGTAGTAGAAAACTAGGAGAGAAACAAGTGATTAGCAGAAATTTTATGACTATATCCTCAATGAGAATAATCCGAGCATAGGACATAAGATTTGTAAACATTGTGACAAGAGTTACAAATGGAAGAAGGGTGAGGGAACAGGTACAATTAAACGACACATTGTAAATGTACACAAAGATTTAGTACAAGACCAACAAGGCCAACAAAAAATCAACCCTAGGACCGGACAAATAGATAGCCAGCCCTATAATCCCGAACTTGTTCATCAGAAAATTGCCAGACTAGTAATTAAGGATGAGCTACCTTTTTCCTATCTCGAGAGTAGGAATGTAGAGTCTTTCAACCAAAATGCACTAAATCCACATTTTCGAAGAATTCCTAGAAACACACTAAAGTCCGATTGTTTTAAACTTTACAACGAAATGAGACTCTTTAATTGCACTCTTGTATTCTTTATCTTGTCAAGTATCGTTAACTTCCGATTGTTGGAAAGGTTGTAACGATATTCCGATGATGGGCTTAACTTGTCATTCGATAGATAGTGATTGGATGATTCAAAAGAGAATAATCTCACTTGCGGCTTTACCGTATCCCCATAGTGGACTAGTTATTGCAACACGTATTTTAGAAGTTTGTGATTTATATTATATTCGTGATAAAAATTTTACTATTTGTTTTTATAATGCATCTAACAACAGTGCTCGATTGGTACATTAAAAACACAATTAGCTCCTTCATTTAAGAAAACTTTTCATGTTAGATGTCCGTGTCATATTTTAAATTTATGTATACAAGATGCATTAAAAGTTACCGATTCATATATAATTGCAATTAGAAATTGTGTACATTTTATTGCTTTGAGTGGTCCTATGCTTCAAGAATTTAAAGTATGGTGTAAAGCTAGGGGAATACATTTTAGAAAATTTCCTAAAGATGTTAAACACTGATGAAACTCCACTTTCGATTTACTAAATGTTGTTACTCGATACAAAGATATTATAAACGATTTTTGTCTTGCAAAACACATGAAAATTTTTCAAATGACTCCCTAATCATGGTATTTTGTCAAATTTTTATTACGATTTTTGGAACCTTTTAAAACCGCAACTTTGAAGTTTTCTACATCTTATGATTCTATTTCTGGTAGTATTTTTATTTCAATCATTACTATGATGCAAACTTTTCAAGAAATAATTTTGGACGAATACATTGGCCATATTGTTGTTCCCGCTTATACAAAAATTTTGAAGTATTTTAATCCCCCTCCTATGTTAAATTGTATTGCTACTGTTATAGATCCTCGTATCAAATTAGCGGGTACGGAGAGTTTGATTGAAATGTATTTTACTTTACTTGGAGATGAATCTGAATTTGATTCCGATAAATTTTTAGATAGCTTTGAATCGACATTGAATAACTTGTAAGATTATTATGATAGAACTTTTGCATCTAGTAGTACAACTAATATAGTTACTGATTCTTCTTCTACTTCTAGAGGTAAAGGTACGAGTACATTAGAAGATGTAACTTTTAATTTACTTGCCCGTATTCAATCAAAAAAACCTAGGACTAATGCACCTAATGAATTAAATTGGTATAATCAACAAAATAGTGAGAGCTCTAGTGCTAAGATTGAAGTGCTATAATGGTGGAAAGAACTTGAAAATCTTTTTCCTATTCTTTCACATATGGCTAGAGATCTACTAACTCCTCATGTCTCCACAGTTGCTTCCGAAAATATTTTTTCTTCAAGTGGCAGAGTTCTAATAGAATACAAGAATCGCTTGAAGCCGGATTCGTTGGAGATGCTCGTCTGCACTGAAGACAGGATGAATGCTGAAGACATGACTCAAGGAAAAACGACATCTATGTTAACAAGTGGAAGCAACTCCCCTGAAGTCCAACAACAAGATTAGGAAATTTAGGGCGATGAGATCTTAGGTTTAGGTTATGTAGAAGTGCACGACAGTAGTCCAATGTCCTCTCTTCAATCTAACTCTAGGCTATCTCGAACTCTAGATTGTCTTCTCAAACATGTAACTGAGAAAATTTGTATGTAAAAAAATTGTAAAATTTTCATTGAAGATGAAATGAATATATATATACAATTTTGTTTATTTCTTAATCTCTTATCTATGTTGTACAATTTTTATTTATTTATTTTTTTAGGTTAAAAGAGGGGGGAAAAACTTTTATTTGTAAATTGTATATAAAAAACTTGTAAAAAATTCATAGCAATTGAAATGAATAATCAATAATATATGCATTTTTTCACTTTTATACAGTGATACTTGTGTGAATTTTTTTTGTCTTTAAGTGAAAGTTGTGAGCAAAAAAAAAGGTCAATCCGCGATCCGGCCCGACCTAAAACGGGTTGACCTTAATGAGTTCGCGGGTGGACATTTCCAATTTCAAATCCGGCCCGGACGAGTTGACACACCGACCCAACCCGAACGCATCCAAGTTAGGCTTCAACCCGCACGGATCCGACCCAACCCGACCCGGCCCACCCGAATGCCAACCATAAGCTTTCCATACAAACTATCAAATTAACATTTTGCCCCTAGAAGCTTTGAGATTCATGCCTCGATCCCGTGGCGTCGATTTATTGCAATTTTTACCCTCATCAGTTTTAAAACCATTAGAAATGAGGGCCACACTGCTGTGTTCTATATCAAGCAAGAATACTCCTACGGAAAAGCTGTTGGATATGCATCACACAAATAGTTTGATAAGCAAATATAAAATTAAAAATAGAATATTTTATTCAGTACTAACCATTACAGAATACATGTGGTCTCCTCACTAGTTCTTCCTTGCAATAGTCAAAATTTGTCCTGCCCAGGCTTGTATAATAATACGACAAATGTGTATATACTCATGCTGTCCATAACTTGACGTGTACAAATCATTGTCCTATTGGCCTCTAAATTACATCTTGAGAAACATTGCTCGCATCTTGGCTATCAGATGTCTTCGGTTGCCTTTATACCCATCTCCCTTACCCTGAATAAAATCTACGGTTGACCTTCAGCACAATTAAGTTACTGACATCACAACTCAGACAAGGATTCTGTATCCTCCTCTTTGTTGCTTGTTGAACTGTCTAGCTCAAACGTTTGTGGAATTTCTTCTCTCTCTTCACCAGGAGTTGGCGAAGTTACTTGTCTCGCCTCGTTATCAAGATCAACCCACTCTGAAATTATTCTTCTTGCACCCTAAAAGAGGGAACAGGGGAATAAATTTATACCATAAGAGTTTGGATAAGAGGCTTCTTAAATAAGTACAAACCTGAAGCTTCGGCTCCTTTGTCATAGGATTGTTACACAGATCGATAGTCTTTGCCTTGGATTTTGTGGCGTTCCCACACCAAGATTCACACCAAAGCCATTCTTGAGGGAGTGAGAATATAGGAACCGTATGTTGAGCATAGTTTGGAAGATCCTGAAAATTGAACGTGACTATTAGTTTATACATGAATGACAGTTTTATCTTTACGATGATAACTATATATAGTTGAGAATGGGGCTGTGTGGACATGCAAGCATGTGGTCTCTCACATGTAGTGTACATGCATTTTTAAAAATCTTGACTGTTAATGGCAGACATTATTGAGCAACAATGAGAACTGATGATACTTTCTATACATTGAGGGGGATTTATGGCTAGGATTATAGATCTCATGCACTGGATGTGGATGGTTTTAGCTGATGAAGGAACCTTCATTTCTACAAGAGGTTATCATAGTAGCCATAATCTAGAAGATTTTTGAAAATGTTAAAGTTTGAAACTTTGAAAATATTGCATGGTTAAGAATATTAGAAAAATGGAATCTTTCTGATAAAAGATTAAAAGCACTTGTCTTACAACTGTTTTCCATGATCTCTAGAATGAGTGTGCACTCTAATAGAATACTGTAATGTTGCGAGTAATGAGTTAAAAGTTATACATGATAAACATTATCAAATAATATAATTACAGAAAACGAGTAATTGTACCCACGCTATTCATTATGGATAATCAATTAATCAATCAGGTATATTTTGATGTTGAGTAACTTTCTAAATCAAAAAATAAATGTGACATGCCAGCTTTCTTCAAATTCTGGTCTCAATATTGGTTTGTATAATAGAAAAAGATGGGTCATAATGTCCGAAAATTTTACTTTCCACTAATTCAAAAAATTCTTAATTCGATTACAAGAAAAATAAATACATACAAAATGTAATACCTGATCAAGGTTGGAGAGACTGTTTGGATCCTTGCTAAGAGTTTCATAATATACCCTCAATGTGTCCCCAGCTGCTGTTTGTCGAAACTTCGCCAGATCAACAACATATAAGGCACTGGTGGAAAATGCAACGATTAGTACATAAACATCAAAATTCTACAAATTAGGAGGCAGACGAAGTATGCTGATTACCTTATATGATATGGTTTCCCTTGCAAATGATCCTTCCAAAAGCCCTTTATAGTAGAGAATACAAAAAATGACAAAGGAAATAGAGGAACTAAGCATTTTAAAGAAGACAGGTAAAATTGAATATATGATTAAGAAAGTGTGACTAACTTGTCCCCAAAAGCGATAGCCATCCATATCCCTGTTGTTGTCACAGAAGGGTGTGTATGCAAGAGGCATTCCTTTTAGATCCATGTCATACAGTTCTCCCATGTCTGCTCTTACAACCTGATCTGCATCAACAAATATTACCTGCATGAAATGACATAAGAAGAAGAGAGAGCATCAGAACCAAAATAAGTTATAAGTTATGGCAAGCAAAGCTTCATTTAAAACTTCACTAGTTTTGGAAGAAAGGGGATTCGATGTATAGATATATTCTAAAAAGAAAAAGAAAGAAAACAAATTAATTGTATTGAGCAAAATTAGTTTATAATCTGCGTCTAGCATGTTCTGTTTTTAACTATAACTTGCTGTTTTAACTATAACATTTCCTTTGCAGATCACATGCTAAATGTTAATACCAAATGCCAACCATAATGCCAATCCTCTCTGTAAAGAAACAAAATGAACTATATGACCAACAATGCATCACACAATACAACAATACCTTTCTAAGAGAAAGGGGGAATATAACATCAAGAAATAGGATTTTATAGGCCCAGATGATCCGCTGCTTTTCCTTCTGTTTATGCAACCATGTAGGCCACTTATAGGTGATGAGCTCATAGTCAAATCCATACTTAGCGGCCATGTGGGGAATGACATCCTACATTATCATGCCCAAAGTAAAGACAAATTATATATCAACTGAGAATTCTCCACACGAGAACATAGATTGATACAGAAACATACCTTGAACTGAGGGGAAAGGTAGTTCTTTATGAACCAGAATTTTACTGGTCTCCGAGTGTTCCTAAGAACGCTTAACATCATAATCTTAAGGAAACGCTCATACCTGCAACAACTCAATTTTTATCAGAACCACAAGTTTTGAAGAGTATCTTATTAACTATAATAAAGAAATTAGGTGACTACTTAGAAATTATTAATGTATAATATGAAGCAACCTCTATCACATATAATTGGGTCCATCATGTAATCCCATTTCTCCATTCATCTCTATCTAAGTAGTATATCACTCTATCATTTCTGAAACTAAGTACTTTATTGTACTCTGTTTTTTTAATATTTAAAACTTCTACTTTACTGTACTACACTATCTTATTTTACAGCCTACATCTGTTTAGTTAGGTCTATACTGCTCCTTCAACGACTATAATCATATAAATCTGGTGCACTCATTGGTCTATTGGGCATGAACAATCAACTCTCATTTCTCAGAACAAGTTTCTGAATTGCCAGTTTCCTATGAAGCATTGCAAGTGAGACTCCAACTTTGGTATAAAAATATAATGTCATCTAACTGTGGTCTACCTGTCTTTCATCAAAAAAAAAAACTGTGGTCTACCTGTCCACCTAAACATTATAATGTCATCTAATCATGACCTTGTAAGTTATAACTGTTGTAGGTAAGCACTGAATATACCCCTGATGCAAGAGCTTCAATACTAAAAAACATAGACCGTCCGTTTACAATATATATATATATGTGGGAAAAAGGGGTATGAGTAACTTGCTCATTTAGTAAATAAGCAATTGATGATGTGGCATACATGTGATTGGAAAAGCCTTAAAAGAGTTAGTTGTCCAATGTATCACATGCATGCCACATAATCAATTGCTCATTTACTAAATGAGCAAGTTGCTCATATCCCTTTTACCCTATATATATATATATATATATATAGGTGATCATGTGAGACCCTACCTCTCCCCTTATTTTGAGGCCTCATATGTGAGCTCATTGATATGAACCCCACATGAAAAGTCTCAACTGTTCATCTTGTTCTACACACCTAAGATAGGCTAAGGGTGTAAAGCCAAGTAATTAGAAGTTCATTTATTTATGTAATTAATGTCAAATAACTTGAATCTCCACCCTTAGGCTATCATATCCATGTAGAACAAGATGAATGGTTCAGAATTTTCATGGGGGATTTATATTCATATGAGGCCTCAAAATAAGAGGTGGAGTCTCACATGATCATCCCCCCCCTATAAATATAAGAGCTCCGAGCTCCTGATGAGATGCCCAAGCGTCGTAGAGATATCCAATGAGCGATCCTAACAGTTCACTTTGTTATAAATATCTAAAATAGACTAAGAAAAAGAAATCAAGTAATTTGAAATCTATTTGCCCTTGCAATTAAAAAGTCAAGAAATTCTAAGGCTAAAATATATTTATTTTTATAATAATATGACGCAAGGGCAAACAAAGTTTCAATGATTTGATCTCATATGCTTAGACAATCAAGGTATTTAGAACAAGATGAATGGTTGGTTTTGGCCATAGGATGACCCGAACATGTCAGGGTCTTCAACCTTAGAGTAACCCCCATTTCCGTTTATACAAAAAAAAAATCCATATTCTTGTATTTGCTTGTCTATGAATTTTTCTATTCTTTTGAACTCATTTGCATTCACTTGGATATTCGATTATTTTGTTAGAACCCATAATCTTATTCCATTCTATAAGTTTATTTCTTTTCTTATTTGTTTAATTATTTATATTTTAGCCCAAATCAAGTCTAATCTTATTATTTTGACTAATTATTAAGTGTGAAACCATAGACTCTATTTTGTTTTATATAATTATTTAATTAATGTTTAATATTAGTCATTTAAATAATGTATAAGCCCAACTCAAATTATTCATATTGTGAAGCCCATCACCCGAAACCCATCAAGCCACTTCTGCCTATTTATTTATCATCATTAAAACCCTAATCACCTTCATCCCCTCAGCCACCAAAACACCCAACTTCTTTTTCAACACCCGATCCCCTGCCTCTCACCCTTGCTTCACCCCTGTGATGCCATCCCGAACTCCATCAAAATCATCACCTCGTCACCGCCTTCTTCATCCTCTCCTATGTACACCCGATCAACGACTGCCCTCGCACCTCTCCTCCAGCACTCACCGCCACCATCATCTTATCATCCCGAGCTCCCTGACTCCTCTTCAACCTCCCGCTGTTCTTCCCAACCCCGAACGCCCAACTCCAGCAACCGCAGTCTCCTCAACAGCTCGAGAACCACCATCTTCCTCCACCGCAGCCATCGCTTGCTGTCACACCGCTGTTGCTCCACACCCGCAACCACCATCGGCAACTCCACCAACACCAACTCCTTTGCCTCACCATCAAACCGAAGCTCTCCTCCACCGCCGATCGCCGCAAAAGCAAATGCACCATGCCACCTCGCTGCCACCATCTCGATTGCCTTCATCTCCTCTTCGGCACCATCAGCAAACTCACCCCACTGCTGCCTCCTACCCGACGCTTCATCTCCGACCGCCTCGCCGACTCGCCTAGGATGAACAGTAGCAACAGCTAACCAAACTCCATTGCTTCCTTGTTGCTGTCGTCCTCGCTATTGTTGTTGTGTTTGAAGCCTCGCAGTATTGTCGCTGCCATAGAATGGTGTTGTCGCTTCCTTGCTCGTTGATGCTACCGTAGTTCTTGTTGTTGCTGCGATCGCTAACGTTGTCGCCGCGTCTTCGTCGTCGTTCTTCCCACACTCATAACCGTTGTAGAGGCAAGCGTCTCTTAAACCCCGTTATTGTTCATGTTCAAGAACCATTTATTGAACTCCTGCAAATAGTTTTTTGTATTGATTATCATATATCAAGAAATTCTATTATTGATTCATCGGCGGGTTGAAATAATAGTGAAATAATATTTTTCTTTATCGTGTCATATCATAGATTCAAATATTGAACCGTTAACACACTTCAGATCGTGCTATTGAATTGTACTATGAATTTGACACGGTTCTCGATACTGAAATTCAAAACTTTGTACATGAAAGTTGTAGCCGTTTATGTCTGGAATCTATATCAACTGACAATTCTAAAGTCCAACTTGTAGAGTGCAAGATATCCTAATTAGTACTGTAACATTTTAATTCCACATTACTGTTTAGAAGTATATCATTATGATTAATTGATTAAAATAATATGTTAGTAGTAGAATCAAGACCTAAGATTAATCAGGATGTTACTGAACATGATTAGAAATCATTTTATGATTTTTATAAGATTTGTTAATGAATATCCAGTCTCATTATATGCACAAGAACTTGACCCTGGCCTTCTGCTTGAACACTAGACCAGTAAAGAACCGGCTGATAGACTTAGCTACTGTAATTGAAATGTGCCGTGTGAATATGCGTTGGAACCGACAGAGAGTCTATTTTCTGGAACCCCTGACGGAACCTGATTCGCTTTCCCGTAGCAGCGGAAAATCAAGTTTTTGTACAACAAAGTATTATTGTCCAGAATTGTAACTTCATATTCTTACCTGTAAATATGTTTAATTTTATAAGTAATGAATTGAACTTTATACCATACATTGCACAGCCCTTGACTCCTTGATAATACCGTTTTCATCAATTGTACCCACTGCATGTATGATTGATTATAGTAAAATAATGAAAAGCCGGGGTAATAAAGGTGCGACTTAGTAGTGGACAATATAGGAGACTATACTCGGAGGAGGGCCCGTGTTTCCCGTATTGATTATTGCTATTAGTTATTATTTTATCGATTGACTGCGGATTACTAACTACAATATCCCGATTGTATCGTGTATTGTATCATGTACCAATCATTGTTTATTGTTATTGATTATTGTTGTCGAGTACATGACCTTGTAGAATTCACCACTATATTCGAAACGTTCACTTGATTGTTATGCATCCGAACCTGTGGTATGGGACACAGGATTGTGTGCATTAAATAGGTTAAGAAAAAACTGATAGACAAAAGATTGACACTGAGCATCGACACTTGATTATTGATTAATGTTTATCGACCATTGGTTATCGACTATTGACCCTATTATTGATTATTGTTTATTATTTATTGATCAGTGATTTTTGACTATTGTTTACCAACCATTGCACCATTGATTATCGATTATGTTGTTTATCGACCATTGCAGCATTCATTATTGACTATTGATCTTGTTATTAACCATCATTTATTGACCTCTTATATTGTTCCAATTCATCGTTTATTGTTATATCATACTTTATTGTTTCACTGCTTGTTGCTACTTGTTATCCGAAGCTTGCTCCAATGTACACTCCCCCTTCTTTTAAGTTATATAGAAAGACCTATATATATAAAAAGAGAGAGAGAGAAGGACAAGGGGGGTCCTATGGCACATGAGGAAATTTCCTCCTTGACACACTAAAAATCCATTACGGCAACTAAAATTTATTATCGACACCATTCAACTTGATCTTCGTACCATGAAATATAGAGCAAAGTAAAATCAATAAATATAAACATATTTTGTACATTCATTATAAGATTCTGAAACAACGATTTTTTAGCTATAAAATGATTGTGACTGTTGCCGTCTTTTCTTCCTCCTGCCTTCTTCTTCAACCCTCCTAACTTCATCTCCTTCAACCAACACCTCCTTCCACTGCCATCTCCTCACCATCTCACCCCCAACCTCCACCACAATCCCGAACCCCGATCTCCACACCTGCACACCATCACAACACCACCACTGCACACCCAAAACTCCATCCCCGTCAACCAACCCAACCTCCTCGCAGCCACAACCTGACACCCATCACCACTGTTGTTTCCTACCCGAACCCTAAAGCACCATCTCCATCAAAACTCCGTGCTGCACCCCAACCCTGATCCCCACTTGCTGCCACCACATCCAAACTCTCCCTCACCATCTCTTGCCCACACCCTACATCACAACACCCCCAACCTCCACCACAATCCCGAACCCCGATCTCCACACCTGCACACCATCACAACACCACCATTGCACACCCGAAACTCCATCTCCGTCAACCAACCCAACCTCCTCGCAACCACAACCTGACACCCATCACCACTGTTGTTTCCTAACCGAACCCCAAAGCACCATCTCCATCAAAACTCCGTGCTGCACCCTAACCCTGATCCCCACTTGCTGCCACCACATCCAAACTCTCCCTCACCATCTCTTGCCCACACCCTACATCTTCCCTTGCTGTCTATACCCGCAGCCACCTCCGACAACACCACCATTGCCATTTCCATTGCCTCCACACACCCTGCACCCCCGAACACCCGCACATTGTCTCCTCCACAGTCCGACATTGCTGCCTTCTCAAACCCGAACACCCACTGCCTTGCTGTCCCTCCACCGACAGCCAGCCTTCCCCCTTCTCCACTGCATCATCCCCTTGCTGCCCTGACCTCCACTCAGCACCATCATCAACTCCAAGTGACACCCACAACCCCGACACCTCCAAATCTCCACCAGCCCCCTCCACTCCATCTCATCTTCCCAAACTCAACACCTTCCCGCAGGCCAAGCAATAACAACAACTCCAAACCCGAGTCGCTTGCTGTAGTTGCCGTCATTGCTTGCTGCCGAGTTACCGAGTTGCTTTTGTTGCTACCTTGCTGCCCCACTATCCCGACCTTCTCCTCCATCGCCTTCTCCCCATACCCGCAGCATCACCATCTTGCTGCCATTGTCGTTGTTGCTGCCGTTCTTGCTGCCCTTGCTATCATGTTGCCGTAGATTGCAATCGTTGCCGCCTTGTTGCAGTTGCCGCTTCTTCCCCGTTGTAACCATAGTTAAAGGCAAGCATTTCTTTGAACTCTCGCACGTAGCTCTCATTTGTTGATCCATTGTACTATTGAATCTCGTGTAATCCTTTCATATTTTTGAACAATTCGTTATATGCCATTGACATTGCATACACCACATGAACACGACTTAGAGATATGTATGCATATAGATACATATTATGATTCAAGTTTTATTTTGATTGTGTCGCAATGCGATAATATAATTAAATTCTTAGATTGAAGTAATAATTTTCTGACATGTTAACGGTAGAGATCTGATCTAATCACTAAATATTGTTGTCCAGAATTGCATATTTATGTTTTTAAAATACAAACATGTTAAGACCGATAGAATAACTCAATATCATGCAATGCATAGTTCTTGATACTCTCTCGATACCTTCTTGTTATATTCTTGAAACTTGTCCTGATTACCGTCTTGTTTCAATCTTATCATGCATCGTTATTGTTATAGTCATTGATATTGTTCTGAGATGACGGAACTAAGTACCGCATGAAGGTAAGGGCCACCTCTAGAATCCGTAGGGACCACCTCTAGAATCCAATATCCTAAGAAGTGAAATGACTGTCTTGATACCACTATTCCCATTGATTATACCAACTGCATGTTCATGATTGATCATAGTAAAAGAATAATAATGCGGGGTAATAAAGGGTACGACTTAGTAGTGAACAATATTGGAGAGTGTACTCAAAAGGGAGCCCGTGTTTCTTGCATTACTGTTTACTGATTACTGTTCACTGATTACTGTATACCAACAGATATCTACTGTTTACTGTTCCCGGGTACATAATCTTGAAGAATTCACCACTTAAATCCAAACGTTTATTTGATTATTATGCACCTGAACTTGTGGTATGAGACACAGAATTGCGTGCATTAGATAAGTTAACTGAACTTGTGGTATGAGACACAGAATTGCGTGCATTAGATAAGTTAATAATAAAAATGATAACCTAAGATTGACACTGAGTATCGACACTTGTATTATAGATTATCAACTACTGATCATGTCACCGACTATTGATTATTGACCATTGCATATCGATTGATTATACCTCAGTTATGATTGTATCTTACCGTCATTACTTGTATTGTACATGATCATACAACCTCAATATTCGTATTGCATTGCTAGTTCTTGATTCTTTCCATGTTATACATTTTTTTCCATTATCATATTGCTTGTTACTGCTTGTCGTATGCATCTTGCTCTAACAGACACCCCCAACTCTAGATGTTGAGTTTGTAGATACTGAAGAGGAACCAATAGGACTTGGCGACCAAATCTTCTAGAGGATGGAGTAGGATTTAGCCTGCATTAGTTTATCTTGTTTTATTCTTTTCCTCAGTTACTATTGTTTCTATTTCGTAGATTGTATATCCAGATGTTTTGACCCAAAGTTTATTTTTCCAGATGTTAGTTATTTTATGGAGTACATAAGTTTATTTTCTGTTTATGTGATTGTTTTATTTTATGCGTGGTTGTGATCATGATTATATTGTTGAGTTATAATCGTACAACTTATGAATGATGTATATAATGATATATCATGCAATATATCATGCATGTACTTCCGTATTTTGGGAAGCGGGGCATGACACCTAAGATAGCATAAGGATGAAAAATCAAGTAATACTTCCCCATCCATCATGTCATTAGAAAAATAAAGAATATTTAGCTGTACAATTTTGTCATGTTGTAAAACATAAAATGGATTTCAAATAACTTTGAATTTATACCCTCAAGTTATCTAAGGAACAAGTAAGAATTTTCATGGGGTTTACGCATCAATGAGGTCACATATGAGGGCCTCAAAATAAAAGGTGAGATAGGGCCTTACACACACACACACACACACACACATATATAATATTATAATGGGAGAGTTGGGGTTGTCATTTGTAGACAACCTGAAAATTGTAGACAACCAACCATCTAATCTCAACCATTCATTTTTAAGTTGGAGTTATATTAACCATTCATTTATTCAACTGTTGTTAATTACCATAATACCCTCAGTTTAAATTTATTTACGACACAATTATTTACAAAAGTGTCACTCATATAAAATAAAAGGTGGTACCACTAGGGGTAATTTATAAAGAATATGTGATGAGTAAAGGGAGATCTTAGGTTCGAGGCCAGATTACGTCGTAGTATTTATTTAAATAAAAAATTTATTAAGACATGCATTGCACGTGCAAACTACTAGTGTGTGTGTGTATATATATAGAGAGAGAGAGAGAGAGCGAAAGGGCAAATGAATGTCAAATAGCATGATTTTACACCTTTAGGCTATGTTAGGCATGTAGAATAATACGAACAAAATAGATTTGTCATAATGGGGGGGGGGGGGGGGTCATACCATATAAGGCCTCAAAATAAGAGCATAGGTAGGGTCCCACATGATCATCCGCACGCGCGCGCACACACACACACATATATATGCTACTGATTGACCAACATTCGCCACTATAATTTACCAGAAAAACAAATCCAAAATGGGAAAAGGCAACATCATTTACTTACAAGTGTCCAGAAGCAATCGAAAATATGTTTATTGTTTCTCCATGTCTTTCAATGTTTTTGTCGACCTGAAATTATGGTTATAAGGTCAAAATAATAATAATGAGACTAGTGTTCATATAGAATTTCAAATACAGAAATTAACTCTGTACTCCAACAAGTAGGCAAAGATAATATAAAAGAAAAGATGGTTTTAAATAATATTTAAGCCAGAATTGAAACATGAGGTAATATTATATTACAAAGTAGTATCATGAGTTCTCCATAGTCAACACCTAAAATCATTGACATTCGACATTTTGATACCTATCTAAATCAACGTCTTAAATCTTTTAGTTATCTCAAATACTAACGAACTATTAGTCTCTCCATTAGTTAGAATAAATTGAAATATTGACCATTTTAAGTCAAAACCAATCAAATAAATAGTATTGTTTAAACTTAATAACATTATTATTTTCTTCTCCTACATGAAAGTGCCGAAAAGAGAAAAGAAAAGGATGATTTATGATGAAAGTAAACTCGGATTCATTTGTAATAAGTACCTAAGCAGTTAAAATCCCCAATTACCCGTGATTAATCCCCGATTAATCGCTAATCGGAGGTTAAGCGATTATTGTTTTAGTGATTTATAATATTTCAATAGTTAGCAATTTAATCGGGTATAATCGGCCGATTAGTGGTCAATCGGCCGATTTTAAATGGCCGATTAACCGATTAAATCCCCTCATCTAATTTTCATGCTCGTTTGCATTATTTTGGCTCAATCCGACCTAAACTCAAATTCAAATCCAAAATCCAAACCCTTTCTAGTTCTCGTGCAAACTCAAACCAGACATGCCACCGCTCTCTTCTTCTTCCTCGCGCAAACCCAAACCCAAACTGATTCTCTTCTTCTTTCTCGAGCAAACCCAAACTCGACCCATCGTCGCATACTTGACCTGACCCGCATCTGTTGCAGCTCCTCTTGTTGCTGCTCGCGCTGCTCATTCTGCTCGATTGTTTTTATTTGATGGAACCGATCAGCAAACCCAATCCAACCCACATCCGATATCCAAACTCAGTTCAAACAAAGTACTACTTTTTCTCTATAATTATATATTCAATCTCCTATTTATGTTAGGATTTAGAGTTGCTACATAATGAGGATATATCTTCTTTTAATTATATATATATATATATATATATATATATATATATATATATATATATATATATTAAACGATTCCGATTTAATCCCCGATTATTTTCCAATTAACCGATTAATTACTAATCGCTTCTAGACCGATTAGTTCCAAAAACCGATTTTAATTGCCTAGATAAGTACTAGGGGGTAAGAGCTGAGTTAAAAAATGTGGACAAGTGATGTAAAACCTACAACCCACCGGATTATGAATGTACAAGATTCTACCACCCTGCCTCCTTTGAGAATTCATTACCAGCATGGAAAAAGGCTAAATTGTACTAATCCTCCATTGTCTTGTAACATTGGTTGCCCTTGTACGTTCCTTTTACTTCAACTAAACCCCCTCCACATTGTCATCTGTTGTGTGATGACATATCATATAATGAAATTAAATGACCAAATACTCTTGCACTGCAATTTAATAATCTTTTAGTTTAGATAGATTCTTTCTCCTTTTTCAATCTTGAACGACCATTTTTTGCCTAACCCAATTCTACAAATGTCCCTCTTTGCTTTGTATATGTCAAATTAAGGTTCCATGGCCATCATCTTCATAATCTTCTTTCAATTCAGTTGGATCTTAGGATTTAATATTTCTAAAAAGAGGTTGCAGAGGAATAAAGAGACGGAGGTTTTTATCGAATTTGGAAAAGGTAGTGTTGATGGATCAGGTAGCGTAATTAGGTGAGAAAGTAATAAACCTCCTTTTCCAATCGCCCTTACGACTGAATACGGCTCAAGTGTTAAAACGAAAGTATGAGGGTAACATGGATAATAAAGCAAGTACATGGTGACACTGTGAAAGGGTTTCAATTTGCAATGTATCATGATAATCTAATGTTTGGATATTAGAAGTTTGTATATCTGTGAGCGCGTGCAACGACAAACCTAGTACACAACTAGAGTAAGACAGGCCAAGCACTTGTTGTGCAATGGCTAGGCTTCTGACTCTTTTGTGCGCATTGGATTCTGCCCTATTTAGGAATTAATAGGTGTTGTAGGTTCACTCCTGGGCTGGTATGGCCAAATGAAAAGAACAATAGAATAGCAGAGAATTCTATCAGGTAAAGATTCCATATCACTTACATTGAATTATAATCAATGATTCACCAATCATTTTGTTTCTTTCTTAAATAGTCTTCAAGTAATCTACCTTCTCTTAAGATAGTCACAAGAGTCAACTAATATCCAACCTATGGGATTCTCAAAATGCATGCGTTCATGTGGCCTCCTTTTACTTGTACCAGGCTCTTACTGTTCACTTATCCATTGATTCCTTAACCAGAATCAATTCCTATCAAGAACATTTTATATCTGAAATTGCACACTTTTCCCATCAACATTATGTTACTTGAAACTAAATGACAACGTCAACAGTTATACTTCATAGCAGATTTATTGAGTTAAAAAAATTAAATTGTTAACAAAATTTGATAAGAATTACCAACTCAGTGTCATGTTTTTTCCATGGCCCATTGCCACCAACAATTCCAGATGCCCATTTCAACAAATTAGCATTCCATTTGTGATCCTCCTGCAAATATATTATCAGAAAATGAAGCCTGCTGCTGCAATGGCCTTATTCTAAAACTCCGAATCAGTTTGACAATATATATATATATATATATATATATATATATATATATATATATATATATATAGAGTCCCCTTCGGTTGCACACTACTTTTGGTGAGCACTCCGTGAGCACTCACGAACTAGAGACTGTATAAAAAATCCGAACCGCTCATATTGTTCTATATGCCTTAGATAGCCTAACAATAAAAAATCAAGTAATTTGAAGTTCATTTGCCCATCCATCATGCTGTTAGAATTTTCAGCCGTACAATTTTGTAATGATGTAAATCATGGGCAAATGAACTTCAAATTACTTCATTTTTTATTGTTAGGCTATCTAAGGCATATAGAACAATATGAGCGGTTCGGATTTTTCATAGGGTATCTAGTTTGTAAGTGCTCACGGAGTGCTCACCAAAGTAGTGTGCAACCGAAGATCTCTCTCTCTCTCTGAGTCCCCTTCGGTTGCACACTACTTTTGGTGAGCACTCCGTGAGCACTCACGAACTAGAGACTGTATAAAAAATTCGAACCGCTCATATTGTTCTATATGCCTTAGATAGCCTAACAATAAAAAATCAAGTAATTTGAAGTTCATTTGCCCATCCATCATGCTGTTAGAATTTTCAGCCGTACAATTTTGTAATGATGTAAATCATGGGCAAATGAACTTCAAATTACTTCATTTTTTATTGTTAGGCTATCTAAGGCATATAGAACAATATGAGCGGTTCGGATTTTTCATAGGGTATCTAGTTTGTAAGTGCTCACGGAGTGCTCACCAAAGTAGTGTGCAACCGAAGATCTCTCTCTCTCTCTCTCTCTCTCTCTCTCTCTCTCTCTCTCTCTCTATATATATATATATATATATATATATATATATATATGGAACACTACAGACGGTCACTTACTTTCTTTTTTCCATTGTTGTCATCAGAAGCAATTAATAATTCTTCATGCTCCTTTCCCCTTTTCTTCACCACTTCTAAATGTACTAGTTTGCCCCTCAAATCATTTATTGTAATACGTTTGGAAAGAGGAGAGGTCAGACTTTCATCTCCACTTTCCTTCAACAAATAAATATCGGCACTTCTTCCAGGAGCAAGCTGTAGGTACCACACCCCAGGAGAAACCTTCATTTGCCAATACCCTAAATTAGCCATGACAAGGGTATCTACCATGTGAGGCATTTGCTTAGTACCAAGGATCAATTGAAGTCCTCTGGGAGGGTCATGGCCTTTTTCAGCACAATGACCTGACATTTGTTGGGAAAGGAAAGAATAATAAATTATCGCTAATGTCAGAGGAGACAACAGTGCACAGAAATAAATAAGTATATACCTGTCAAGAGAAGAGCTTCAAGTTCAAAAACTGCTTGCAAAATACTTGAATCACCCAAGTTCTCAAGCAAAATATTATCCAGATCATGACTGGAAAAGATAAATGAACAAATAAATAGTAAATGTTAAAAAGAAACATTATAATCAAGATATTTTATATCCAGGTATACAGTTATATTTCCCTATTGGTGATTAACCAGTTTCCTGCATTAATTTTGACAGTTTTGGCTAAATGATCAAGGTTTTCAATTTGCAATACCTCGATTTTCATTTCAAAAAAAAAACCCTTCCGAAACGGAACTTTTTTTTTTCAATTGGGAAGCCATTATTCAGCAAGGATATTAGGTTCATGGTTTTAAATCTCGGATTTGTCTCGGCAAGGGGGTGTTTCGTCTCGGATCGGAGATATCGGGAAAATGTGATCATATCGGATGTTCATTTCCTATACTCGATAAATATATTTTTTTATTACTAAATAAGGTATTATATGTCATACATGTCATTTATCATATAAAATATTGAATAATGTAACTAATGACATGAATCAATTACGGTAAATCTTAGCATAATTTAACAATAATATAGAAGAGAATGTAATATAAGTATATAACTAAATTGAATTTGCATTTATTAGAAAAATGTATTAATTAATAAACTTACTTGACTTTGCATATATACAAACAATAGCGATACGAAATCCTCACAATATTTTAGCTTAAGGCCCTATATTGAAAGACATGTGCAAAAAGTAAAACAATTTTTTTAATAATATTCACAATAACATTTGTGTCTATTTCGGCTGATATTTCGCCAATTTCGGCAATATTTCGGGCGATATTTCGGTAATTTCGGCTGAAATCTACACATTTCAGTCCAAAACGATGTAGAGTATAAAATATGTGATTTCGTATCGGCAAGCTGGCCGAAACGAAATTTTGGCCGAAATTTCAGCCGTATCGGAGGAAATTTAAAATAGTGATTAGGTTGTCCATAAGGTTTTTCAATTCTTGTGATAGCAATTTTGAGTCTTCGGTTCACAGAGTGAAATTCCTTATCCATTCATGCGATATTCATCCGCTTCTATTTCCACTTTACGTAAACGAGCCTGCCTTTTCGAGCTACTCAATGGCTCATCATGCCACAACCATCGAGGTGAGTAGGGACTTAAAAGATCGGATGGAACGAAACGAAATATAGACAAGTAAATCCCTTAGAGTCCAAAAGTATTCCTTTAATCCCATACATATTGTATGCACATCAGGCGAAACAAATTGCATAGTATCATAAATGGCTATTCCTAGTAGCATTGGTATAAATACCCGAAATCCCGGATCCAACCCGGACCCGGCATTGAACCGGAACCGACCCGGCCTATCCGGGTCCGGGTCCGGGTCCTAAAATGGGACCCATTGTACTTTCGGGTTCGGGTCCAGGTCCGCTCAAAAGAGACCCGACCCCGACCAGGACCCGGACTCGTTAAAAAAACCAAAAAAATCAACATAAAAATAAATATTCTATCCTCATCCCTCCCCTCCCTCAATTCTAAATCTCCCTCTTCCAAACTCAAAACTCATGTTTTTTTCTTCTCTCCTCTGTTCTAAATCCTCCACTCGCTGCCTTCACTCGCCGCTCACACTCCGGCTCCTATCCAAACGGGTAGGAATGTTTTTATAGGACTCGAAACCGGAACCGGACCAGGTTCTCACGGGTTCGGGTCCGGGTCCAATTTTTGGACCCGTAGGGGACCGGGTCCGGGTAGTGAAGGACCCGACCCGATCCAACCCGATACCAATGCCAATTCCTAGTATTACCCATCCGCTGGGGGAGTTTATAAACAAATAAAGATCCATAGTATGCTTCAAACAATTTTGTCTTCTCCATATTACCATATCTCTAGAGTCAATAATTTTCTATGAGGAACTAGTGAACTCAATCACTTGCTATCGTTACTCAACCATTTTCCGTTGAGGTCTATATCCCATAGAGCTACTCAAATTGGATCAGTGATTGGTTGCTCAAACAATCCCACTCAGGCCCTCTTATGGTGGAATAACATATAGCTACTATTTATACTCAAGCGAATGGGTATCTGGATACGTTAGAAATAGACACGTAAGAAAATTTTAGTATTTTATCCTTATCGGTATAAATTACAACGCGTCTGCCTTTTCTTGAACAAATTTCAGGGGTCTTCTTTCGGTTCTTCTTCCTCTTCTTCTTCTTCTTCTTCCTCTTCTTCCTTCCGTACATTAACTATGAATGTACATACTTGTGGAAGGTATAAGCAGGCATAAAATGCCTGTTAATTTAAAATGATTTAAAATATTCTAATTTTCCTACTTTTGCAGAGAAATTCCAAATGATTTTGACTCCAATAATAAAACCCTTCTAAGAGCATCCACAGTCGTTTGCTATTTATGCATAATATGCATATTTTAGCTAAAAAAGCGCTGCAGTCGTTTGCTATTTATGCATATTTTGACAATTTTGCAAAAGTAGATTGTTATATATGAGAGCGGATATAGGAATTATGCATATTATACGGGATGGATCTTTAAGATCCGTCCCGCGAAAAAAAATAATTTTTTAATTCATTGGACGGACCTTGAAATTCCGTCTCACCTTTTTAAAAAATTTTCCGAATAAAAAAATTTCACAAATAATGGGTTACCCTCTTGGACGGATCATGAAGATCCGTCCGTGGAGGAGCCTACCTATTTTTTTCCCACTAAAAATTGTTTTTTAATTATTAAAAAATCGCAAAAATTATTTAAAATCCCGTTTGATGCTTTTTTGATTTATTTTTTTTTTCTTACGACGGATCTTTAAGATCCGTCTGACGAACTTTTTTAATTAAATAATCGATTTCATGTACGTTTCGCCCTCCGACGGATCTCCAAAGTCCGTCTTATATTTTTTTATTTTAAATTGCTATAATATAGCATTCGACGACTGCAGCAAACACTATATATGCTATATGTAAAATATGTATTTTGCCATTTTTTGGCAATTATGACTGTGGATGCTCTAAGATCGGATTTTAAAATATTAATTTTGTGATCCTCAACATATTTGCCTTTTACATTCGATATCCATTACACCTAATTCATAGTGTAGTATAAGTTCAACTTTCCCATAGACTTTCCACATGTTTAATTTTTGTATTCTTTGAAGACTATGTTTGGTATTACTTCGGAGACTCTATAATCACTCTACCTTATATAGGTGTTTGGTAAAACTTACTAAATGTGTGTTAGGCCAAGAACACCTCCTAATACTAGGGTTCCCTTTATTCCCACCACTCGAGCTGAGTATTAAAAGGTCTTTTTGCTCCCTTGAAAGAATCTTACGTAGATCACTTTCTCTTTGAAAACTGTTTCTCACAACTCTTATTTTTCACAACACCAAAAGAGCATACTAACTATAAGCTCATAAGAAAATTCAATTCTTGGTGAAAACTGTCAAAATTTACATCTATAGATAAGAATATCGTATGTGCCTTCGTAGTTTGAAATTTTGAATTAGAATGGATGAGAAATATCGTATGAGCGAAGTACATGAAATAAGCAACAAATATTTTCTTACATGTCCAATGCTTTGGGTCTCTAGATAATCATCAACAACCAAAATGCTTTATATAAGACTGCCAAGATCCCTTGAGTTTAATGTGTTCATGTTAAAACCCAAAATCTCAAATAACCTCACTTAATCCACTGTGAAGCCAAACAATCTCTCCCTCCCCACCTCCCTTCCTGTCCCTGACCCTGGTTTACTTTGGGAGGAATTAGAGGGCTAAAGGATCTACTTAATCTTCAAGTTAGTAAAATGTGATTGAATAAGTACTGTTCCATAAATAGAAATTTCAAATAAATCAATATCTGACCCATAATGCTCAATACGTCTATTAAGCTTGAACCTCATATAAATGCTTGTGAATAAAAGATATTGCCTTCCTTTGAAAGAGTAAAATATAATTAAATGGAGAAATCAACATACATAGCTATAGTTGGCTCAACAAGCCAAGGCTCTGGTACATCAAGATTCATAGTGAGAGTTTTCACCGATGGCATATTTGAAAAGAAAGCTTTGGGTCCATTTACTGAATAATCAACAGCACTAAAATCATCCTACATGAGCAAATTGAACTGTTAGAAAAGAGAGGAAGAAAATCAATCCTGCAACAAAGTACAAGAGAACTAGAGTATCAGCAATACCATTGAAGGAACGACAAATCTGTAGAAATTTTTCAAAGGAAGATCAGCAAGTGAACTCTGCAAAAACGAAAAAAAATAATAAATAAAAATAAAAATAAGTACATAAATTAGTAAATGATAATTATAAATATAATAACACAGTGCGAAATAAAATTATATTATCATGGAAACTGTAATTGTGTAAATATGTAGCAGTTGCAAATTAATTATGCAAAGTTGCAATGAATAATTTTGGACTTTTCATGCCAGAACGCTAAACCTAAATTATGCAACAGTATGAAAGTACTGGTGACTAAAAGGAGAACAAAATCTGTAAGATGCTCACATCAGAAAACTTAATCAAGGGAAATGAAATTGACTACCAAGAGAACTTTCACAAAAAAAGGTGAATCTCACGAAACATGACTAAACCTAAAATAATTCCCAATCAGCTGATGCTCCCTCGGATTAGATTACATCTATCAGATTACTATATTATTATTAGCACTTTCTCTGCACGTGCTTTTGGCTTCATAATCCTTATTTATTGCATCAAACTTTCAGTTCATATTTTTCAGTCAATTTCTAACAAAAGTCAAACAAAGATGATAAACAGGTGCAACACACGAGTCACATGACATGTCCACAAGGCCGTAACCCCAACTCTCTATTTATAATAGTAAATATTTTATTCATATTCCAATTTATTTACTTTATAGCCCTCATGCATCTTATCATTCTGATCTAAGTTAATCAAACTTTTGTGTTCTCCCAACAATTTGACTTATAAATCATGCTTGTATGACGAATATTATTATAGAACTTGCCCAACAACTTTATAAGCACAACCGTTGACATTATATCCTATAAGCATTTAATAGGCTCCAACATTCTTCCTAGGTGAACTCCTACATATTAGAGCATCCACAGTCGTTTGTGGCAAAAATGGCAAAATGGCAACATAGAATTTGGCAATTTTTGTTGTTTGCTGCAGTCGTGACATGCAAAATATAGCAATTTCGCAGAAAAAATAAACGGATCATGTTTCGTCCATCTAAATTCTTTTAATTGTTTAAATATTTTTCAATATATATATATATATATATATATATATATATATATATATATATATATATATATATATATGGACGAAAGCAAAAGTGCCAGACGAAACATGATGTTTCATGTTTCATCCGGCAATTTTGCCCTTTTTTCTTTTTTTATATCAAATTATTTATCTAATTATCCTAACCAATCTCACTAAACTAATTTTTATATAAACTAATTATCTATCTAATTATCCTAACCAATCTCACTAAACTCTTTATCCTATCCAATCTACTTATCTGTTTAAACCCATTTCCTAAACTATTTTTTATGTAAACTAATTATTTCCTAAACTAATGGCTCCTTTGAATGGGACGACATCTCGGCCGTGGAGCTTTTAAAATAAAAAAATAAAAAAAATTGTCAGAGGATTATTTAAATGCAAAAAATTTAAAATTTTCGTCGGACGAAACACTGACGAAACATGATGTTTCGTCTGAGAAATTAAAAAAATTAATAAATTAATAGGGACCCTATAATATGAGAATTGCCAAATCCATTCTCAAATACAGCAATGCACTGTTCCAAAATGGAAAAAATGGTAAATTAGATGACGGCTGCAGTAACTTTTTGCCAAAAAAAATGACTAAAATGGCAAAAATGTCCAATGCTTGTGGATGCTCTTATGTGACTCAATATTTATACTAACTATACCATCCTTAAGCATTATGCTGACATAATATCTTATAAGCATTTAATATGCTCCAATATTGTTCCTAGAATGATATCAAACCTTCATCCATCATCAACTATTCATAAAGTACCGTAATTGTCCTCCTACATATTATATGACTCAATATCTATATCAACTCTACCGTCTTTCTTGTTGTCTTTATAAAGTTGCACATACATCCACTTTCCAAAAGCTCTCATAAAATACTTCAAAGTTGAGTGAACAAGTTAGAGAACTAGGCTATATCACAAGAGAATGGAGCATTCATACAAAAGGAGAGAACCCAAGATGCATCAATGTAAATCTAATATATAAAATAGAAATAAACTTACTATTGGATTAAGTACGATTCTCATGCTTGGCTGCATGCATTTCCAAAGTACACGAAGAAACGGAGACAGCTTTTGCCCGGATGGACTTAATGGATCAATTACTGCATCAATATGTATACTGGACTTTCCACTGTTTAAAATGACAGCACTGGGGGGAAACAATGTAGATAAGGTTTCAATTTATTAAAATAAATTAGAAGAAGAAAGTATGTTAAGACAGATAAACTAATCTAGTGCTGAACTCACTCAATTTCTGAAATTTCAAAGGGACCCGTTGCTTTTATATATATATATATATATATATATATATATAAAGAGAGAGAGAGAGAGAGAGAGAGAGAGAGAGAGAGAGAGAGAGAGAGAGAGCAATGCTCCATTGCAAACCACTGAAGCCGTTGTTCCGAACGACGACTTCATTTATTTTTAACCTAAGCCATTGTTCGGAATATCAGCTTAGGTTATATTCGGAACAACGGCTTAGGTTTATAACCTAAGCCAACCTAAGCCAACCTAAGCCATTGTTGGAACAACGGCTTCAGTGGTTTGCATACCCGTTTGCACGGGACCCTTAGTGATCCGGTGAGAACTGTTCTCACGATAAGCTTCGTGAGAACTCCACGCCTATCCATCCTATGGATAATCTGAACCGTTCATATTGTTTAACATAACTAAATTAGTCTAGAAATATAAAACCAAGTCATTTGATATTCTTTTGTCCATGCATCATGTCACTATAAAAAATAACGATTTTACAGCCACACAATTTGTAACACTTCAATGCATGGGCAAACGAATCTCAAATGACTTGATTTCTCATCCATAGACTAATTTAGTCGTGTAGATCAAAATGAACGGTTCAGATCTTTCAACTAATGTCCGAAACAAAAGTTCTCACGTGGTTCTCACCAAAAGAGTTCTCACTCGATCATTTCCCTATATATATACTAGATTTGCCCGTGGCCACGTGCCTACGGCACGTCTTCAAAACGATACAGCATATAAAAAGTCTTGTAAACAGTAAATCAACAATTATGTAGCTGAAGTTTGAATAATATGACAATAATTAGTTGTAAATAAAAGTCCATGTTTCCATTAGTATATAGTGAAAAATAATTATAAATTGGGGTATAAAAGTCCTTGTTTCCACACACACACACACACACACACACACATATATAGAGATAATTAAATAAATAAATGAGTTGTTTTTTTTTTGGGGGGGGGGATTTGAATTTGGCTTTTGGGGGGGGAAATGTGTTTTGTGAGATTAGATCTAGGCCTTTGATTTGGGGGGGAATGAAGGAGAGCCACTTGATAGTTTTCTTTGTGTTTTATTATATAGATAATAAGTCATAAGGCAATTTGGAAAAAAGTTATCAAGCGGCTCTCCTTCAATTGAAACAAAATCAATGGCTCAGATTCACCCCCCAAAAGACATTTTCCCCCAAAACTAAAATCATCCTCACTTTATTACTCTCTCTTTCATCTCTTCACTTTTTTCAACTCTCTCTCTCTACCTACCTAGAAATTAGATTTTCAGATTTATAATGCTTCATTTGATCGCTCATGTAGAAATTTCACTAAGTTCTTTGATTAATTTCAAATGCAATGAAAGATTTAAAGAGAAATTTATTATGCTTCTTCTGATTGCTCATGTAGATATTCACTTGGGTAAATTTTATCCTTCAAAGTTAACCGAAAATAGCAAATATTTCCTCAAAAGTTAAATTTCATAATTTTGCACCCTCAAAGTTCTAAAAAGTTGGATTTTACACCCCCATTTATAATTATTTTTCAATATATGCTGATGGAAACATGGACTTTTATTTACAACTAATTGTTGTAAACTATTCAAACTCAAGCTACATAAACTCCACGATGGAAGTTTCAGATTCATGCATCCGAAAGGCTGGAAAGTAAATGTATCCAATATTATACATGAACTTTATTATAGTGTACATCTCAGAAAGTATATTAATATCTGATAGTAAAATATACTGAGAACACCAAAGTTAATCATCACATATTTTTACCTCCTTGATGTGTTGGACAATATTTTACTGGTGGATTGCCTGATGGTTGGGCTTGTGTTTTGTGTGAATCACTATATGTACTTATTTTGGAGAGTTGAGGCTAATGTTGCCGTCTTTGTTGTTAGTTCTATCGGCATGTAGCCCTTTTTTGTATCTATAATTATATACTCTGTATATCTGTTGTTAGTTCTATATAGATGTGTTGGCTGGAGCCTTGATGACTCTATATGTATGATATAAAAAAAAGAATTTAGAGATACCTATGTGATTGTTTTACGACATTCTAATTGTTTTTTATAACTTATCGTGGAGTCTCTAACCTGGTGATATTGCATATAAATGTTGATACCTATGTGATTTGTTAGTCAAACAAAATTGCATATATTTTAATGTTTACAGGGCTTTCCATATGTTGCATCGTTCCGAAGACGTGTCGTAAGCACGTGCCCACGGGGAAACCTAGTACACACCCACACACACACCATACTTCAAAATATAGTTTGTGTTATCATTTGAAAATTGAGCTAATCTCAGATGGTCAGCTGTCGTTCCTTCTCTTATCAAATAAAATTTTACCCAGTGGGTCATCTACCTTTGTTCTCTTACTTATTTGTGTAATAATAGTAGGTTGGTTTGACGAGACCAGGAGAGCTCCGATACTTATTAATTAAACCTTCACCTTCAAAAAGTTTTTTTTTGGGGTGTGATTTGCTTGTCAACACAATGTTTTGTTGCTAACATTTTTGTTTTAGTTTATTCTTAACCAAGTATTAGTATTGTTTTATTTTGCATGTGTCCCCGTACTTGTAAATCCTAGATTGGCCCCTGCCAAAATGGTCCCATTGCACATGCTAAAACCATCTAAATCAGTTGTCCTTTCACTAGGAGCAACCTCAAAAGTCTTGAGAATGTGCTAAAACCTATCTTTCAGTATCTTGTCAGTCAAAAGCTGTTAATTTGTATCTACCAAATGACTTGACTTATAGAGTCGATGTTCTCATATATGAGTAACTTGATATGGACAAAACCAAAATCGATAATCCAGAAACAAAATGTAACTTTTAAGCGGCAAACACATAATTCAAAGATTTAAGAATATTCTGGCTGGACGCATGACAATGGGCAAAAAAAAAAAATGTTTGGCAAACACATTATTCAAAGATTTATGAATATTCTGGCTGGACGCATGATAATGGGCAAAAAACCAATATGTTTATTGCAATTTGCGGCATAAATATAAAATTTTATCACACACAATGTGACGGTATGGGATATTCAGAACTTAATATTCTAATAGTAAGAACTCAGATCCTTGTTAACATTGTGCAGATCAAGTATGCAGCCATCATCATCATCTAAGCATTTTCCTAGCAAAATAGAAGTATACTATGGGGCAGAAGACTCCATGAAAAATATGCAGTGTTATTTAGAAAAAATGAATTCTATTACTGCATGACAAATAAATATTAGTCAAACAAGAATAAAGCACAACTGATTCTTCTATAATTATCTAAATAAAGAAGAATCCACTGACCTATGTTGTGCATTTAAAATTTCAAAATGAGGCCTCTCAGAACTTCGTTCCCGGGTAGACATTGAAGAAGTAACTAGCATGACCAGGTCACTATAAAATTTGCTGCAAATAGCAAAGAGGGAAAGATTAAAGACTAAATTTTGAAAATTTACTCGGTGTATATGAAAATAATAATGAGATGAGTAAAACTAGGTTCCTCAGTGAATTTTCAAGAAAAAACAACTTCAATACAATAGGCAACATACGTTCATCTAGAATAACCAAATTGTAACTGTAAACATCCTAAATCAATTAACCAACACAGAAACAGTAACTGACCAAATACTGAACCAATATATCAATTTTCTTTGATGACTACAATTACCCAAAAAACATGAAGAAAACAAATAAACAATATCCATTGATAAAGAAAATTCAGACTATTTAATAAGAGATAAATAAGTAAATAAACATCTGAATTTTGAAAATTTAACCATAACACCAGCAAACAGCAGAAGAAAGTGACAGATGTCTCTTCTCACTCAACCACAACAAAAGATACCACAATCAGGTCAATGCAATTAAATACTATATCAATATACTTGTGCATACTTTTTTTATAAAGAAAGAGAAACCAGCAAGTAAAAAATCAGAACTGAGACACTACATAAGGACGATTGTATCGACACAACGAAGTGTGGATGACTTGAATGACAATTCTACATACCGAAAGAAAAATGAAAATCATTGAATGAGACATGCACTTGTACAACACAAATGCATATGCACCAATGTTGCTTAGAAAAGTTTAAAAATAAGATATTTGAGAATAGAAACAACTACGAAAAATACATTACCACGTGGCAGGAATATGCCATTAGGGCTGTAAATCAACTACTAAAGCTCCACTCATGTTTGTTCAATAACCAAATTAACCAAGATTGAATACATTTTCTGTTTGACTAAATAACCGAATGAACATGAAGATACCATGATTGAGCTCAACTCATTTAGCGCTCAATTAGGCTTTGGCTCATCTTCGGATAGAGTTAAATGTGTTGAACCTCGTTTAGGGTAACATACGTAAGAATTTGGTATGTAGACTTAATGAATTAGAACTTATGATTCTGATACTCTAAGAAGTTAAGTGATCTGAAAGAAACTATGAGTACTGAGTAATTTATAATTTATTACATGCCAAACAGGTTCCTATAGTAACCTTGTATTCTATTCAGCTACACAACTAAAGCTTTTATTTTCCATTCAGAATGCTATCTGAAATTTGATTATGGCTATAATCAAGGTATAACAAGCTCAAACGCCTTAAAGCTCAAATTAAACTCCAAACGAGCTCAAACCAAATTTCAATGCTCAAATCAAATTCACAAACTCAAAAACAAACAAAACAAATGAGCTTGAAGCACAAAAATACAGGCGGCCTTAAACGGGTTTAAGCATAAACTGCTCATTACCGAGCTCAGGATGAGCTCGAACCAAGCTTAAAAAGAATGGAGCCAATCATGACCTGACTTGAGCTGAGCTCATTCAGCTGAATTGACAACCCTCGTACTAGCCACAATGGGATAAAATTAATTATAATACTGAATAAGTTACAAAATAAGCTTAAATATCGTTCCAAAATACAACATATAATATATAAATTCCGATAACAAAATACAATAGTTCACCAAGCATTCAAATTCATTAACAGAATCAATATTTTAAATCATCTTAAAGGTTTGCCTTTCATATCTATATTGCTATATAATGCACCAGTTTAGCAATATCCTGAATATATTCCATTTCCAAAATTTCCATTAATGGAAATAAAAAAAAATATTTGATTAAAAACCTTAATAGATATAACAAGAACCATGGGAGTGATAGTAAATTTAGTTAAATTAATGGGTTAATGAGGTTGCAGCCACCAATGACCTTATGCAAGTAATCAACACAAGTGCATGTTTAGTGACTTATCCAACTTTCACAGGCAAACCTTTTTGCAACACTGATCATCTGCATTAACGCTGAAGTTCCAACATCTTATTCAATGATCTTCTCCAGCATTGCAATACACATTGCTTATTGCAGATCAAATGAGCTGCTCATGCTACAGTACTAGTTATGAGGGGCCTCACTGCAATGCTAGTTAGCTATATTGCAAGCAGAACAGAACCAAATCATGGAAACACCATTTTGAGATGCAGTTATAGAGATGATCTCCAAACATAGAATATCATGGAATTTAGAAATTAATGTGACAATGTCTTTTGGCATCACCTGCTGCGTAGTTTACCTCAGATATCAAAGGGAACGACCTTGTGTTCCAAAAGTACCTGAGGACACAAAGATTTTACCAAAACTAAACTTTCTAGGAACTCTCAATTGACTGTATGTTGTTTACTGGTAGAATTCCAATTTAATGGTGCATAAAAATTCGCAATGCCAGGGGAACGATTTTGGTGCTATGGTATAAAACTACGGATGCAATAATGACCACTAAACCCTATTTAATGTAGCTATCTGTAAGCAACATAAATAGGATGTAAAATTGAAGGCATCCCTAACTAAAAATTATTATTTCATTGTAGAGTATCAATTAGAAAGGAAATTACTTTCACTTCAGGAAAAGGACGTCTGGCATCTATTTACAATAACATGCATAGCAAATTAATAATGCAAGATAACCTGGTGCGATCGTCTGGATCAATATCTTGCAATTCCACAGCTTCAATAATATCTAAAATATGTTTTATTCTCTGCCCATACTCAACAGATTCTAAAAGACCAAAGTCATCCCTTAAAAAGGAACCATCACCAACAGGAACAACTACCTGTAGGATATCAACACAAAAAAATGAATTTGCTCCATTATATGTAAACAACACAATAAACATCCGGAAAATTAAAAGAAGAATTAGGGAAATATATTTCCTTCTTTTTTTTATTCAAATCGTATCAGAATATCAAATTTAATAATATCCAAAATCTTATTACTTAAATTATCATTTTATTACTAAGAGAACTTTCCATTTACAAATTTATAAAAAATTGATAAATAGAAATTTATAATAGAATTTAAATTAAAAATAATAAATAAATTTTAATAATTAGATATAGTGTAGTAAATAAAAAAATATAAATCAATGAAATATATTATATTACTAGAGGGAGGGGGACTTTGTAAAATGTAGCATTATTTCTTTATTATTATTATATTAGATTTGCCCGTGGCCACGTGCCTACGGCACGTCTTCGGAACGATACATCTTATGAAAGTCTTGTAAACAATAAAACAACAATTATGTAGGTCAAGTTTGAATAGTAAAACAATAATTAGTTGTAAATAAAAGTTCATGTTTCCATTAGTATATGTTGAAAAATAATTATAAATGGGGGTGTAAAATCCAACTTCTTAGAACTTTGAGTATATAAAATGATGAAATTTAACTGTTGATGAAATATTTGCCATTTTCAATGTAACATGAGAAAAAAAAAATGCATAAAAATCTGAAAATTTACAAACCTGAAATCTGAAAATATAAATTTCTGAGTAAATAGAGAGAGAATGAGAGACAGATAAATAAATAAATAAATAAAAGAGTTGTTTTAGTGATTTGGACTTCTGGGCGGAAAAATATGTTTTGTAAGGTTAGATCTGGACCATTGATTTCAACCCTATTGAATGAGAGCCACTTGATAGCTTTCTTTGTGTTTTATTATATAGATTCTATATTATAATTTATGTTTTTCAATTATATTTCTTATATTTTTTATTAAAATTATATTAATATTAAAATTTAAAATGTGAAATATACAAAATATGAATAAATAGTTTTTCAATATGAAATTGAATAATATGTATAAATAATATTGTACATATAATATGCATACTTATATAATGAAAAAATATAAAAAAGAAATTGAAATTCCAAATCTAAATAAATATGAAAATAACAAGGTCAGATAACAACAGTGTTCAGATGCATCAAAACAGATGAACGACAGTGTTGATGAAAAGATACCATCATACTTACCCTTCCATTGGTAATCACTGCGCCACTAAAAACTTCAAGACCAATAGATGCACGCACAAAATGGAACACCTGCATGAAATTGATCCAACTCAGAACTCACTTATTAATCATTCTGAAGCATATTGCAAACATCCTAAGTAGCAAAATATTTTTGTATTATGGAACTATAGAAGTGTCAACTACAAACAGGGCTGGATAGTCGGAGAATATCTGAACCACCGAACTGCCATGAGTTGTGTTTGGGTGTATTTTTGAGTGGACGTGTGCTGAGGTGGGGGCTGATCAGTCATTAGTATCAAGTAACATTTCTTAGCAACAACAAATATCTGAAAAGCATTCTCAGTACCCGAATATCAGCCATTGAGACAGAACGAAACACTCCCAGGCAAATACATTAACACAGCTAAATATTAAGCAAATACATAGGAATAAAATCCACTTCCTCGAGTGAATTTTTTACATTATGCATTTTTTAGTGAACGAGTACATGAGGGACGACTATATATATTAAATATGCAGGTGTCTGTATGTAGGTATGTATGTGAGCATGCATGAATGACTGTGTATGTGTATATGTGTAAAACAAATCTCTTCCGTTATAACTCTGAAAGATAACAGTGAAGTTGTGTCATTCACACGTACGCGAAGCTGACTCAATTCTGTGTTTCGGTGTGGAGTCATCATGTTGTCCACTAAACTACTTATTTTGTAAGGAATAGTGCACATTTTTCCTTGTTTCAATGCAAACAATGTTCCTTGTTTCAATGCAAACAATGTGATTTCACGGACTTCACTAAATGTCATCCTTGATAACATTGACTATGTAAGCATCAAATTATTTATTCTTTCCATGCTCAGTTTGAGAATTAGTAAACATTATTAATGCCGCATTCTTAATAAGTGTCGCCTAATTACCCTATATATGCATGAAATTCAAGAGAGAAGAAGGAAGAAAATGTGAGCAGTTAATTCCCCTTTTACTCTGATTTTCCTAATATATCGCTCCCTTTAACAAGTAGAGAATGTCAATGAGAAAGCCAAACTTCTAAATTACAGACTATGGCATCATCAAGGGAGTATTCTGTTTTCTGGTGAACACAATATAACTGCTTCTGCATGCAACAACAATGGCAGCAAATGCAATTGTAACTGTTTGTTGTAGGTACAATTTTAGTTTTGAATTAGGAGAAAAAGGAGTTCAAGTGGATTTTTGCAACTAAAGGGAACTATAGCTAGGGTGCAACTACTTTTTTGTCTCAAACCATCAAAATGTTTGCAACTTGGCTTAGTTACTGATCAAGAGTTGTGATGAGTCCAGTTGCAAGGAAACAAGCATGGCTTAGTATCTGAAGTTATAAACAACCCATGTAGTTTGTTACACATGGACAACCATATTCGATCATATGAATCACAGCATCAATTCCCTCACCCTACCCAAAAGAAAGGAGAGGATGAGTGAGGTAGGTAACTAACCATACCGTCTTAGGCTCATAGTCATCACCTTTCCTCTTCTGTTTTTCCCCTATGGTCCTACCCCAGGGGGATTCTCTCTCTCATATCTGATTGTTCTAGGATAAAAGAATATCTTTCCCTGTTTACTTGTCGTAATTGCAAAAATTCAACAAGACTTTCCAGTAGAGGGCAAAAAGATAGTTATAGCATCCGACTTTTTCTTCTGTGTACTTATTTGCAATCGAGAAAATTTGGCGATACTGCGTTTCCGGTAGAGGGCAAAAGGATAACTACAGCATGAGAGTTTTGGTCACTGTACTTGTGCAGGCATGCAATCTGTCTCAACTTTTTTGTGAATTAAGGAAAAAAATGGAGCTAAAGCTGCCACAGTCACACAACCATATGTGAAGATGGAAATAGATACATGACGATAACACTTATAACATGGAAAATTTTAAGAATGGACAGCTAGAGAACACCAAGCATCTTTCATTTCCGAATATCATTCATGACAACATTCACATAGATACACAAACACACATAACAAAAACATCTTTACCATCCTACCATTAGACACAAGAATGTGACCCCAATCACATCGTTCTGGACTTCATTTAGACCCCATATGTTTTTTCTAGTACACAAGTAGTAGAATTTTATATTTTAGGAGCACAATTAGAATTTCCGAAGACAATACATCTACACACTTAACTTCCTATAGTGCAGATTAATGCTAATGTCATTTCCCATAGTAAAAAAATATTTTCCACATAATAAATGATGCTTGTAGTCATTACTCCTTAGTATAAAATGGAGAAGATAAAAGTAATATCTCAATATGTGCCATGCATATGAAAAAGAAGACTACTGTATTAGGGTTGTAAACTAAGTAAATATACAATCAGGGGTTGATTGGGGCAACTGACAAATTGTGTCAAACAATATCCTCTCTGTATCGATCACAAATGGACTAGCATCACAATAATTATATGCACCTTACCTATATCAAATACATCTACCATGCACAATCATACCAAAAGTTTTAGGATAGCTAAGATATACTATACCATGAGATATGTGATTCTGTTTGACTCTAGTTTACTTTCTGCCTCAAAGAAGAAGTAAATTCAAAGTAAGAAGGCAGCTAACTCACTTGCTGTTCCAAAGGCCAAGTTCAAAGAGAGTATTTAATAGTAAACGAATTTAAAAATCACTGGTTGCATGAGCTAAAAACTGCATAAATAGGACATTGAAATATTAAAGAAAAATCCTCTATTTCTCAAAATTACCTTGGTCTACAAATTGTCAGGTCATCAAACGCTTAAAGCAAAACAAAATAAAGTCATTCTTTACGAAGTACACCTAATCTAGCAACCATAAAAAAATTTGTATTTGATAATGGTTATAGAAGAGTGAGAACAAGATACAAGAAGCATCATACAGCAATAGAAGAAAGACAAAAATTCACCACTGCCAGAAGACAAAAGATGAAGAACATGCATTTGAGAATATACAGTAATAATTTTGCTGAACAATATTATGTATAGGGCAAAAAATATAAGAGTACCTTATCCATTTGTTTCTTCATTACATCTGAAGAAGTGCTTGAAAGAATTGACTTATATTTGTCCAAAGGCAAACCGTGTTCCTCAGCTAACTGACAGACTTTTTCAACAGATAAGTTGACTCTTTCAAAATTCAATGATGTAAGCGATGTATACTGACTTTCATAAAAGGTGCATAAGTGATCCAAGAACTCCAAGATTTTCTCCTTGTGACTAAAGTTAATAATAAAGAAAAACATATGTCATGATATTAAAGTATACAACATGTATCACAGTATTTGATATCGATTTTACAATGTAAAGAAACAATAAACCTGAATGAGAACGCAGTTCTTTGAAAAACTTCAGCCAAAAGTAAAGCAGATGAAGAAGCATCGTCACTGGCATAAAGTAGTAAACCAACTCTTGCTCTTTCTGACCCTTCAATCTACAACAAACAATGTGAAGTAACAAAAATCAAATCTGAAGTGTCCAAATGATTGCAGAAAGTAAACTAGTTTAAATGACTTGGTATACCAAGTAGCGAATTCCATCATGAAGTAATTTTATCCCCTCTCTTGATGTAACATTTACAGCAAGAAGATGTGTCACAGGCTTTAAATCATCAGCAGCTGAATAAATGGATGCAAACAATCAACAAAGTCTAATCAGTATGACATAAGCGTATTAACAATACGGAGCTTATACTAGCACATAAATCAACTCACTTCCAGGTGAATGCAAGTAGCCAACATCTTGTAGTATATTTTCGGTCCCAAAAAATGATGTAAAAAGAGATACAAACTTCTTCCTTGCCTTTCCTTCTCCAAGAATCTGCAAACCATATTGTTATGATATAGAGTCAAAAGCTAAGATATATTTCCATATATGTACTTATATATGTGTACATTAATACAAGGAATGATCTAGTGAGATTAGAGACCCATGTGATTCACTATTTTCACCAATGAATCAATTCAAAACAAGGCCCACAACCCAAAGATCTAGACCAATTATGAAAATGATACTTCATAGATCAGCATTTGGATCTCACTGGATTATTCCTCCATAAGTACACACATTTATGTATAAATAAATGTGCGCACTTACCGTGTTTTAAGGTGACCCAATGGGTAAGCTACCACTATGGTTGTCGTTCATAATGGTATTCATGTCCAAAAATACTTAACTATATGTAATGTGATATAATATTTGTTTCATTGTTCAAAAAGTGTTCATTTATCTCCAAATGAGTTTGAAATTGATGATTCTCCAAGAACATACTAGGGTAATATCATGATCAATGCTAGAGATCATTCTTATGATAACGGGCCAACGGTTCAGCCTTCTAGGCAACTGTTTAAGAAAGTTACTGCAGTGGATGCATTAGGAACACTTAAATACGTTATATTACATACAAAATACCACAAAGCTTACCTGAGGATTATATCGGCGATGACCATTTTCAGAAAGAAATTTATCTAGCACATCTGTTTTTGAGGTGATATAGCGATAGTAAACTTGTTCCTGAATACGTGGAAGCTCTTCATTCATAGCACTAACAGTGGCTTCCTGAACAAATTTATGAATATATGTAATAATGGTCAGACATCTCCTGATAATTTCACAAAAGATAGCATAGGATGTTGTTAAGGAGCACAATGGAAAGATGCACACTCACAATGAAATGAATAACTTTTACTATGGAACTAAACCATATCTACTTATCCAGCCTACCCTTCGATTTTCTTTAAAGTTTAAAGCATCAATAGGGTTGTTTTTGGCTCTTATAGCTCTTCCAACATCATTGCATGACTTTTTTAACAATACTTCTGATCTCGTTCTTGATCCCTTGATAATGAGAGAGAGAGGGGGGGAGAGAGAGAGAGAGAGATTATCCTCCATTTATCATGAGATCCAAAAAATAGTAATTACATTTATCATGTGTTTTAAAATTGGACTCATCAACTACTTCAATAACTTTTCACTTTGCAGACTGTATGTAAAAATTTCTAAGTTAACTATTTTACCAAAATTCATAGGATAATTAATGTCCAGTGAGTTCACAAGGCAATCATTATTTCTTGCGATTCTGCAAGAGTATCTTTTAGGGGGAAATTCTGTTAAACAACTACTCCCTCCGTTTCGTTTCAATATATAAGTAATTCTAGGTTTTTACACGACTATTAATGTAATATCCCTAGTATTTAAGACATATGCATTTGTTCTTTTTTTTTCTTACAAAGAAAATATATGTATACATTGATTGTATATATAGATATATGTGCATTGTTTATGTTAACACACTATGCCTACTTTCTTTATCTGATAAGTTTTCAAAAAAAAAACGGGGGGGGGAGGGGGAGGGGGGGGGCAACTTTCCCTCTTAAAGCCCAACCCAACAATATAACCATAGGTAAGTGTAAATAAGTAAAGCTTAGGGGGGTAAAAGTAAAAAGGAATGACACCTAAGCACCCTAGAAGCCTCCACACTCCTCCACATCTCTCTTCTCCCTTCTCATCCATTCTGGCCGGCAGTAACCAGCAGAACCAGCAGCACCATTCACCCATTTTTCTATATATATGTGTGAAAACTTGTTCTTTACTACTTTTCCAGAACCCTACTTCTCTTATAATAAACCCTAGCCTAACTTTCTTCCACTCTTTCTATCTGCCATACTTAACTATCTATATAAATATATATATATATATAGCTTTACAACTTTAGAAAAACATAAGCTAAGGAAGCTCTTGAAGCAAGGAAGAAGAAGCATATCCTTGAAGAAGAAAGTGGGCATTTTCCTTTTCTCATGATTACTTTTGTGATTTTTTTTTGAAGATATGGCTTGATAATATTGTGGTTTAAAAGTAGTAAAATTGTGTTAAGAAATATGCTTGTAAAGTATTATAAAATTTAGTCTCTATAGAATAAATATACCATCAGTAGTGGTAGTATTATACCATCAGTAGTACTACTAATACTAGTAAGTATTAGTGCATCAGTAGTAGTAGTAATATACCATCAGTAGTGGTAGTATCATACCATCAGTAGTACTACTAATACTAGTAAGTATTAGTGCATCAGTAGTAGTAGTAATATACCATCAGTAGTGGTAGTATTATACCATCAGTAGTACTACTAATACTAGTAGTAGTAATATTAGTAGTATAAAAATATAATTAGTAGTAGTAATATTAGTAGTATAAAAAGCATCAGTAGTAATAATAATGTTAGTAGTATTAAAGTATAAGTAGTAGTAGTAATATTAGTAGTATAAAAGCATCAGTAGTAGTAGTAATACTAGTAAGTATTATAGCATCAGAAGTAGTAATAATATTAGTAGTGTTAAAGTATCAGTAGTAATAGTAATGTTAGTAGTATTAATAGTGGCACTAATAGCAGCAACAGTAGGCATAATAGTAGCAATAACAATAGTAATAGTAGTAGTAATAGTGGCAGCAGTAATAGTAGCGGTAGCAGTGATAGTAGTAAGCATCAGTAGTAGTGAATAATAGGCATGAGAAGGCATCAGTAGAAGCAGTAATTTAAAGTAGTAGTAATTCAAAAATAAAGCTTGTAAGAGACGGCATCAGTAGAAGCAGTAATTTAAAGTAGTAATTCAAAAATAAAGCTTGTAGTCTCTTAATAGTAATAATAGCAAAGTACGAAGGAATAAAAGCTATAGTTGTGTACTTAGCTAACTAAAATTTAAGATAGTTTAATAATGGTAGTAAGGTAGGAAAGCCACTCGTAATTATATACTTAGCTAATCAAAATTTATAATACATGGAATAGATTGTAGTAAAGTAAAGAAAGGATTATAAGACTTTATCAAGTGCTATGCATAAGTGTGCATATGATGGGATTTGGTGCGTTAAGCGCACTAGTGTTGATATGCATATGGAGGTATTCAGTGCATTAAGTGCCTTTCGGTTATGCATATAGTGATAGTAAACACGTATTAAGTGAACTAGTTTTAGTATATATCAAATAACAAAGTATCCAAGCTAAAACGACTCTTAGCTTAAACTAAGAATTGCATTGAACCCATACTTGAGCTAGATAACTTATTGTAAGACAAGATTAACCTTTGGATCTAGGATTAAATTACCTAGTAGCCACCCATCATTAAATAGGAAATAAAAGACAACAATGATAATAGGATCGCATGACCAATAAAATAAGGACAGGCACTAGTTGGAAGTGTACTCACCTGTCAAGGGGACACGTGCGGCGTCGTCTCGTCTGGGACACGTGCGGCGTGATCTCGACTGTTAATTCCTGAGATTTAGTGATAGAGATGTCGAAATCTAGGGAAATGGACCCTTATGAGTACGTTATGTTCTAAGTTATCCATATGAACAATGAGCTAGAGTGACTCTTAGTCTCTGGCGGAGTAGGGAAAGGCCTGCCGATTCGCCCGATGTTCGGATAACTTATGGTAGAGTCCGGGTGTGGAGAAGGACCACCAATTCCGACAGGATTGCAGCGGAGCTGAATGATCACCAGCCTGTCGGGAGTGGAGAGAGACCACCGGCCGGGCAGAGTGGAAAGAGACCACCGATTCCG
Organism: Hemerocallis citrina; assembly: GCA_017893485.1. Taxonomy (NCBI): domain Eukaryota; kingdom Viridiplantae; phylum Streptophyta; class Magnoliopsida; order Asparagales; family Asphodelaceae; genus Hemerocallis; species Hemerocallis citrina. The sequence continues at coordinate 64,956,215 of CM030359.1, forward strand.
ATAGATCGAGGTGATCACCGACTTTCAGGAGCGGAGAAAGACCACCGATCTGATGCAGTAGACGGAATAGACCGTATTTGTTGCAGCTCTACCAGTCACTAAATAAATGTCAGGAACAAGGAGTACAAGAGTAGGATGCATGGCGGGGGATTGAACCCTATCATCTGGAGAATACGAACTCGAATTGGGAAATATGTAGTATGGGATGCATACGTTTCCAAATCAAGTTTGCATTAGATTAAGAGCATGGTGTGCATATGGATTGTGCATTAGTAACTAGATCATAACATACACCAATACTCCTATTACATGATTACCACGTTTCTTTCTTTCTATAATTGTTTGTGAAGAATTAGGAAATTGCGATTTTCATCCGTTTTGCGTCAGTTGTATTCAACTGACGTGCCCACAGTTGGTTTGTAGAAATTGATCGTGGGAACAAAAGAATATTGAGCTGTGGAGTATTCCAAGTGGGAAGTGAAATTTTTCTGAACAATGTAAGTTTTAAATTTCCTGTAATTTCTTTTCTGTGTTATGTACTCATTTGAAGTAATGATCTTGGGTTGTGTCACGAGTTTCCTGTATGTGGATCTCGGGGCGCTACAATTAAGAAAAACCCTAGGATTGAAAAAAAGTACTAGACATCCATGGTTTTTAAGCTCATAAAATGAGCTATCAATTGTAAAATGTCCTATTTTCCCTCTATAAAAATAGGGAGTTGGAGTAAATGAAAAGATAAGGGTAAAATTGGAAACCTCATAGAAAATTAATTGATGGAAATTTAAGAATGACAGGACATATACATTGAAAACCTAAAGTGACTTATATTTTGAAACGAAAAAAAGGCCACAATGACTTATATTTTGAAACGGAGGGAGTAGTTTTTTTCACTGAACTCATATAACCTCTCAATTCTATAATATCATTTGGCAATTCTTCTTAGGAACATGTTTCTACATCAACACTGGTGCCCCATAGGCCAGGCTCAAGTGGTCAAGGTTGGAGTGGATTATGGCAGTTCCTAACCACAATTAAAAAATCTAAATGGAAGTAGCAAAAAATCACTTAATTCTGAATCTTTTTGTGGCCGATGCATGCATCCTTTACTCCACAGGACCACCTTCTCTGTTAAATTATCAACTATTGCATCATTTCCGGCTTCATTAATCAATATTCGTTTAGGCTGACCACTAGACCTTTTTGCCACATCAACTATGATTTATGTGGCTCTTAAAGAGCATGCTAGCATATTCTGAGTATATGTACAAGCCACCACAAAAAACTGATCCCCTGTAATACCCCTAGTATGTAATATATATATATATATATATATATATATATATATATATATATATTTATGTTTTCTTTTATGTTTTCTTTGTCTTATAAATATATATATGTGCATTATCAATAAACACTATGGTGGATTTCTTTTTTTACCTGATATGTTTTAAAAGCCCATTTTTTCCTTTCTTAAAGCCCAACCCAACAATGTAAGTGTAAATAAACTTTAGGGGGGCAAAAGTAAATAAGAGGGACACCTAAGCTCCTAGAATTCTCCACACACACCCACATCCCTCTTTTCCCTTCTCTTTTCTGGCCGGCAGCAGACAGCAGCAACTACAGCTGTTTCCTTTCTTTCTTTATATATAGGGGTGCTCTTTTACTACTCCTATTACTCTACTGCAGAACTACTATTACTTTATTGCCGTTTACTACTACAGCACTATTACTACAGCTACTACTGCACTTTTACTACTGCAACTGCTGTTCAATACTGTTGTTGTTGCTGTCCATAACTACTACTACTTTTACTGTTGCTGTTTACTGCATTATTACTACTGCATACTACTACTTTCACTACTGCATCCAACTACTACTTTCTCTACTTCTACTACTACTATTTCTACTACTTAGCTACTACTACTATTATACTACTATTGAAACAAGAAGACAAGCAAGAATCAAGGGAAGCAAGGAGGAGAAGGCGATTGAAGACTTTTTCACCAAATCAAAAGTGGGAATTTTCCTTTACCTCTTGTGATTTTTATAATATTTGACAAAGAAGGATATGCTTGTTAATATTGTGAATTGAAAGTAGTAAAATTATGTTAAAAGATGTGCTTAGTTATTCTTATTAATATGATATTGGTTAAAGTTAAAAGTATTAGAAACTTTAGTTTATATAAAATAAACATAGCAAGAAAAGAAATAGAATTGGTAATATTGATGCTTGCTAGAAATTGTAATGAGTATTTACTTATGTAAATTTTATATGCATAAATATACTAGTGGATAAATAAAGCTTCAATCTTCGTGTTAAGAATGATAGTATAAGTGTGAAAAATGAATCTTTTATACAAGATCATGAATAAAAACCATGTCTTGGGCATGATAGATTGCATTATTATTATTAAACATAAAGATGTGATTTTGTGATGTCTTGTGCGGTAATTGTCTAATTAATGAATTGTTTAATTAAATTTTTCATACTTGAATGTTTAAAGTTCTTTTTATTAGCAAGTTGGCATCTTGTTAGTAAGTTTTACATTGTTAGCAAACTACTAGTTTTGTGTTGTAAGCTACTAAACATTGTATTAGTAAGCTACTAATGAGTTAGTAAGCTTAGTTATACTGTTAGTAAGCTTAGTTGTAATGTTAGTAAGTTAGTAAGTTAAATAGATTAGTATGGTAGTAAATTAGTAAAGTAAATATGCTAGAACGTCTTGTTATTGAGAAGTTAGGAAGTTGAAAATATAGACTTGATCTTGTTATGCTAGTAAGCAAATTGAAGAAGTTAGTAAGCACCTAGTCTTAATAACGAAAATGTAAGTTCGAGATTAGTAGGTGGAAGGACGGTTGAATCAAGAATGTGATTAACTTGCGAAGTTAGTATAGAGCAGTGTAATTGTTTTCTATGGGCCGGATAAGGGCCAAGTTGGGTCAATAATTGAGAATAAGACTATAGTGATATTTTATTGTAAATGTGAACAATGAGACCTTGAGTACTGATAATTTCACCTAAAAAACAAGTGGTGATTAATGAAGGAATTAAGCGGATGAGATTTGACCTAAATTGAATAAAGGTGTTAGCCCTAAGTAGTGTGACTCATGATTGGTAAGAACAGACACTAGTTGGGCGTGTACTACTCACCTGTCAAAGGGACACGTGCGGCGTTGTCTCATCTGGGACACGTGCGACGTGATCTCGACTGTTAATTTCTGTGATTTAGTGATAAGAACGGGATGCAGACGTAAGTCACAAGTCCTGTCGGAACTTAGGAGATGGACTCTTAAGTTTCAGTCTATGTTCCGGGTTATCAATATGAACAAGGAGCAAGAGTGTTAACTCTAAGTCTCTGGGCGAAGTAGGGATAGCCCTATCGATTTACCTTATGTTCATGACAACTTTGGTAGGGGCAGGAGTGGAGAAGGACCATAATTCCGGCAGAGCTGATGATCACCGGCCTGACCGGGAGTGGAGAGAAACCACGATCTTGTCAGAGTGGAGAAGGACCATGATCTGAACGAACAGGGTGATTACTACCGTTCAGAGTGGAGAAGGACCACGATCCCACTGCAGGAGCTGATATGGACCGCATGTGCTGCAGACTCTACCAGTCACTAGATGAATGTCAGAAACAGAAAAGAGTACAAGAGTAGGATGCATGGCGAGGGATTGAACCCTACAATCTGAAGAATACGAACTCGATTTGGGGAGTATGTAGTATGGGATGCATACGTTTCTAAATCAAATTTGCATTAGATTAAGAGCATGGTGTGCATGAGTTGTGCATTAAAATCTAGATCATGACATACACCGATATTTATGTTTGTATGACATTCACGTTTCTTTTCTTCTGTATCGGATTTTGGAGATTTCGGGTTTCATCCGCATTGCGTCAGTTGTATTCAACTGACGTACCACAGTTTGCTAATTGCAGGATTGCTGATCGTGGAGCAGGAGACTCGAGCTGCGGAAAGCATCCAAGTGTAGGATATAGTTTCCTTGTGCAATGTAAGTTTCTAATTTCCTATAATTTTCTGTGTTGTGTACTCATTGAAGTAAAGATTCTGGGTAAGTGTCGTGAGCTCCCAGTGTGTGGAACTCGGGGCGCTACATCCCCATCTATTACTAACTCTAAAAAGAACGAGTTTAGATGGTCCAACGACCAATATTTAATTTTTCCATGTCATTAAAAAATAAAAATATCCAACAAAATATTCAACTTCCACTTTATTATAATATTTTAAAATTAACAAACAAACGATTTTCATCCCATCTTATAATAGTAAAAAAAAACAAATAAACAAAACATTATTTTCCCATAAATTGACAAAACAAATTTTACATATAGAAACAAATAATCCATAGTTTGATAGCCCCAATTTAAACAAATTATAAAAAATTATATTGCCATAATTTTACACCCCCAACTTTATAATTGGAAACAAAATATCCATAATTGGAAACCCTTGTGGGAATTATATTTTCCTGTTAATGTATAAGGAAATAAATATATAAATAAAAATCAAATGAATCTGCATGAAAAAGGGAAAAAACTGGAATCTTTTTGTAGACCACCCGATATATACAATTTCAACTTATCTCTTTTTCTTTTTCTTATCCTTCCAACTTTCATTCTTATCTATTTTTCTTATCGTTCAAACTTACTTACAATTTCAAATTTCAAATTTCATTTCAGTTATTTGATTGCTCCAGAAGTGGTACAGTCTATTTCAATTAATGTTCAGATTATTTAATTTAATTGGTTGTGTCCGTGACATGAGCATTTTTAGACGTGCATTTGTACATGCGCATTTACTTGTTTAATACTCAATTACCTCACCATTGCAATTACACTAAAATCATACACCATCCATCACGCCCTTATACTCCTCTACTTGAACTCATATAGATCTACTCCAGTATTTTTCAAGAAACTATTTCACAAATGACGTTGTCGTCTATATGACAAGATAAACACATTGTTCAAAATATTTGCACCAATGTATATCATATTGAAGATTTAAAAGATAGGATCTTCATAATTTATCATTCATACCATTCCGAGGTTATACTGGCCAAATAAAATAAAATATAAACATCAGGTAATAGAATGGTTATAAAGTACAATAGGGATCAGATTCAATTTTGGATTTTGTGGTTTAATAAGTTAGGCCAATTCCCACACTTTCAATAAAAATGAAGCACCACAATTGACCACAATTGATGAGGACATCAAATCTATTTTATTTTATTTTGAGATTTAGCCATATGTAGTTTATTTGAGAGATTTGTTTTACATTTGAGAGATTTGTTTTAGATTTGTTTTGAGCCTATAAGACCACAATTGATGAGGACATCAAATCTATTTTATTTTATTTTGAGATTTAGCCATATGTAGTTTATTTGAGAGATTTGTTTTACATTTGAGAGATTTGTTTTAGATTTGTTTTGAGCCTATATATAGGCCTTGAGAATAATGAGAAAATATGATATTCTTGATTAAATTTTTTTAAAAAAAATATGGTATATAGGCCTTGAGATTATATATAGGCCTTGAAAATAATGAGAAAATATGCTATTCTTGATTTAAAAAAATTATTGTGTTGAGTTATTGCTCTTCATCCCTCTTTTTGTGTGAGACAATTGAGAGAATTATTAGGGTTTGTGAGAAATCTTAATAAAGTATTAGGGTTTGTGATAAACTCTAAAACTACACCCCCCAAATTCCCAAATTAATTATACCCCAAATCTCCACTTCTCTCTTCTCCTATTTCTTCTTCTCTCTCTCATTCTTCCCGATTGACATCTTCCCCCGAACCCATCGCCGTCGTCGACCACCCCACCCTCGACGCCATCGTCGATCACCACCATCCACCACCCCGCTACCTCTCCCCTCACTCTGACAAAACCCTAATCCCAAAACCCTAATTCCCAAATCCCTTCCACTTCTAAACCCTAATCCCCAAATTCCCGTCTCCACCGACCATCTCGCCATCCCCTTGACCCCCCTCGACGGCCACCCACACCACCACTACGACCTGTACTACCTCCTAATGCTGCTACTCCCCTTGACCTTGTTGCTCGCCGACTGCACCACCACCGGCTGCGACCACTCTTGCTCCCTTTGCTGTGTCGCCACCTAACTGCAGCCAACCAGCGGTCAAACACCCCTTCAGCTGCCTGCGATCCCAAACAGTAACTCAATAACGGCATCTTGGTCACACGTTCTTCGAGCCCTGGGTAATTTCTTTCCACTTCTCAAATACTTGTGTTACTGCTTATCATCTCTATCATATTATTTGATTTATCTGTCGTCTACAAATATTGAGAGTGAGTGCTTCTACTTACTAATTAGGGTACGAATCGTTATTAAATATCTTACTTGCTACTCACACTTAGGTGTAATTGTTGATTATTAGGCGTGAACTTCTAATTGGGCTTGTTAAACTATTTCATATCTTGAAAATCCATCAAACCAATTAATAGTTATAATTTCTAACTTAATCTGCATTACGTATTGGTAAACTTAATCTTTTAATATCTTGGAAATTCTCTATTTAGGGTTAAGTTTACATCACCAATTCTTTGTTCTAATTCTCTAAGAGCATCCACAATGGTGTTTTTCATTTTGCCAAAAATGGCTGCTACAATAGTAGCAAATAGGATCGAAGGGTGCAGTGGTTGTTTGCTATATTCGTCGCTTTTTTAAAAAAAATTGCGTGGGACGCTATAACATATACCGTTGCACAATTTTTTTTAAAAAATTGCGTGGGACGGTATATCATATACCGTCTCTGGTTTAAAAACAAAATTTAAAAATTTTAATTACTGATTAACTATTAAAATATATTAATTAAATAAAATAAATTATATAATAATACCTAAATCTAATTAATTAACTACCTAAACCTAATTAATTATCCTAAACCTACCCACTCAATCCACAATTCAAGGACGGTACATCATGTACCGTCCGAGAATTTGTATTTTTTTTTTAATCGGCCAAATCTTGGCCGTTCATTTTTAAAAAAAATTTAAAAAAAAGAAAAAATACAAAAAAGAAAACCTCTTGGACGGGATATGATCTCCCGTCCGATTCAGACGGGATATGATCTTCCGTCTGAGGAGTTTTAAAAAAAAAATAAAAAAATTATCGGAGGGACGGTATATGTTTTCCCGTCTGACGCGATTAAAATATATTAAAATGGGAGCGACGATATATGATATCCCGTCCTTTATAATTTGAGAATGGGTATTTCGTTTCTCAAATTTGAGAAACAAGTATAGCACATTTGCTAAAAATTGGCAAAATGAGAAACCATTGCAGACGATCGTTTCTTATAAAATGGCAATTTGCCAATTATAAGAAACCACTGTGGATGCTCTAAGACCCTCAGTCTAAATCACTTCTTCCTAATTCTCTCTCAATGCTCTAATTATCCTCTCGTCACTAACAATGAAATGCATTACATCACCAACATATTACACAAAGATTATTCCTACGCTAAATTGTTTATGTTATAACTGAAAATTTTATTTGTTATAACTGAAATTAATTTACTGAGTTGCGATCACAACTTAACTTGCAATACAAATAAATTATCACCAACTGATTTTTCTTCTTCTCTTGCATGATTTGTTTTATTCTATTACACAATGATCTATAGTGTTTGAAGCCTTCGCTTGTAATTTATACTGTTTACATTAGACTAATAGAATCTAGTATATTAACTATTACTCTTAATAACTAAATACATTTATAATAACATAATTGTACACATGAATTTTCCATCAACCTATATCTCATATTTAAGACCTGAGGTCCTTAAGTACATCCTAACAAAGAATTATCTAACATGATATATACCATGATTTGAACTTATAAAGGCATACCACATGTAAGAAGCTCGAACTGTGAAAATAAATATAGTAAAGTAGGACAGCAGTATAGAAGAGGATAGTACATTTGAGAAATGAAACTACTTACTTCACTTGATCCATGTACAAGCCCATTCATTAAGAGACAACATTGAAGTTTTGACAACCCTAATTTGAATACAAAGAGTGAACTTTCTTTAGCTTTCTCCATATATTTTGGTTCTTTTTGAAGCTTTAGCAGTATATCTTGAGGAGGAGATTCAGCCTTAGGCCTGCAAAATGTCACATATTCACACAAAGATAGTAATAAGATGACTACTGATACAAGTATTCTCCAAAGAAACAATTGTTGGTTATATTAGAGTATAGCTATAGTGTGCATGCTTACAATACAGATTCAACAAATGCTGCTTCAACATGATGAGCCTCAAGAGTTTCTTCATTAAGATTGTCCCCATCACGCCTCTTGTTCACCTGTTAACATTATGAAGTGAAGGATTGCCTCACAAAATAAATATAAATTTCAAATGTTAAAATGATATGAGAATTGCAGATCACAAGTAATATCATTAGGAAGTTGGGGAAATAATGTCTGCACTTCATAGATTTCAAATTTACAGAACACTATACAAAACAGAGAGATATACGTCAAAACAAATAATGCTTCAAGGGGCTGAAAACCCTTGTCTTTGCAGATCACGGAACACTTGTATAAAATCCCTCGATAAATATACAACAGTAATCTTCCAATATCTATTCTATATTTTTCTTATTTTACCTTTTAACAATATGAAGTGAAAGATTAACCAAATAATTACAAATTGCAAATGCTAATATGGTTCAAAAAATTAAATTTTCTAGAGTTTAAAGATCCAAAGATGGCCAAACTCAGAGAAATTTTCTTTGAGAATATACACAGTAAATTCATAAATTTCTACCCAAATACCTAGTTTACTAGAAAATAATATCATTGACCTATTTTGGTTCCAAGAATCATGTCCCTCTTCAACTTGTATATAACATCAAAAAGGTTTGTTAAAGTGTGGTTTTACCTATATAGAAATAATGCAAACAGAACCAAAAAACTAATTTAAGAACCGTCATTCATGAAAATATGAGCATTTCCTTCAAGGTTCATCGCACCGTTCAAAATGGAGCTTGAATTTCAATATATAGATCAAAGCACTGACATTAACTCATCTTCTAGAATACTATGCCCAAAACAGATTTTAAAAAAAAGATATAATACTCTCAAAACATATTTAGGAAAATACTATGATATGGTCTCTAGTTAGTAGAAATGATTTTCAGGATGAAAGTGAATGGCAAAAGTTCATTGTATGTAGTGTAACCTGGTATTATAGAGGGGAAATCATTTTAACAAAAAATGGTAATGAACTTTTGTTTAATGAAGTTATTGCAAAAACCAAGGTTCAATGGGAACTAAAATAAAGTGATTATCTAACATGAGCAATACATTCTGTAACTGACTACTTCAAAGACTATAATCTACGGACAGAATTGCATAGGACAATGAAGCATGAGCATACATTGGTTAGAAAATGAAAAGCCAGTTGAGTTGAGTAGTTCTCCTCGATGTAAGCAAACAGTCGGGTAATCTGCAGAAGAAAACAAAATAAATCTCATTATAGCATGACAGAGAACAATATTAAACTAACAGATAAATGATACGGGAACATAAATTCCCCTACTACTGCACATCGGATCACTTCAAAAGTTCATCATGTGTGTGTGTCACATTGCATCTATAAACTTTCTTGCATCCTCCTTTTACCATATTAAAGGAGACCTAATGAACGGTGATGTTGTTTGTTTTTGGGAGGAGTGTGGCTGCACTAGGTGTGAGTTCGGACTCAATTTGTAATGGTGGAAGGATGCGGTAACGGACAGTGAGCGGGAGGCTCGCTTCGGCACTGGAGGATCGGCTCGGATCGCCTCGCCTCGTGTACCTGCAGACGGTCTAGGAACACCGGAATTTATCCCGGTGGCAGACCCTCCGACGGTCTAGTTAGTCTCTGAGAGAGAGTAGCAGTAACTAGGATTTTAGTGGGCAAAGATTGATTACCTCAAAAGGTGGGAGAGGGCCTGGTATTTATAGAGAATCCCAATCGGGTTTGGTTCCGCTTGGGGGCCGAGTCTGGACCCGAAAGCCCATGGGCCTGACGTGGCAGGAGGCCCAGGTGGTTTAGGGCAGACGTGGCAGCCTCATGAGCGGTTTAGGGCTGACGTGGCAAAGCCCTAGGTGGTTTCGGAGCTGACATGGCTGATCGTGGGGCCCCTGTGCCTCTAAGAGAATTGGATGGCCTGGGTTGTGCTAGGTCATCCTCATCCCTTGCCAGGCTGAGTGGAAGGCCCGTGGGACCGCCGAGGATCGGAGACCGAAGGTCGTGGCGGGTCGTCGAAACGAGGAGGTCGGTTTCGTGGTGGTGACTTAACGGCTCGGCACCGACCCTGTGATGGTCCGGGGCCGAGCTGGCCTGCCCTTGAGTGAGAGCCATCCTGGGCCCTGGCCGGGTCCCAGGTCATTTTTATCCTACCTCAAACGGTAATACATTTAAATATAAAACAATTTTGTTAAACATTCATGAATGTGTCTAGATCGTATTCCCCAATATAAGATATGATAAGATGAAAATATTATAATTCTTATTCAAGAATAGGCGCGTATTCGGTTGTGGTGTAACTCTTTGCTTGATTTAGGAAACCTTTTGAGAAAGTGGCAAAGGAAATCCTAGGATATCCAACGATGCATTGGGAAAATCCCAGCAAAAAGCTCTTGCTTAAGTCGAGTAACTAAGATTTTCTGTACATATTCAGATTTTATTTCTTATAACTCAACCCATATCTGAGTGAAGTTTTAATATCAAGAAAAGTTTACTAGCAGTCTAGCACATCTTTCTCATCATTGTCTAACACAATAATACAAACCACCAATATCCATATCCAGGGCCTTCTTCTTTGAGACTCATACTAGATGAATCTAGGATAAGCAAGATTAAGCTGAGTAATTGTCCATTGCAAAAGATAAAATGAAAAACCAAAAAAAAAAATCATACAAGTGCTCCCACATAATTTTTAATAATCAGAAAATGCAAAATGCTTTGAGGCCTCTGCTAGCAAAAGCAATAAAAGACCAATGCTAGAGGAACTAACCAAGATGGAAATGTCATCTCCAATTTCTATCCAACCCTCTGCAGATGTGGGAAGATTGCCACCATTCTCTTCAATAGTTTTAATCAATTTTGAAGAATACAGTATCACACCAAATCTCATAGGAACGCTACTTTCATAGAGAGAGAGAATTAACTCGATTGACTGAAAGTTGAGGGGGAAAAAAGAGAAATGCATCAGTAATCATAAGTCTGACAAAATTTTACAAGATGATTAATCAATTACATTAAATAATGACACTAAATTAGGGAAAAATCAATAATATATTTGATAAATTTTGGAGTGATCAATAACAAAGCAGATGAGCATGCCTCAGCTCCACAAGCAGTTGCAGGATCAAGCACATAAACAGCATGGAACAAATTTTTACGAATGTACCGAAGCTGGCCGGGGAAGACAGGCATCAATAACTACAATAACATTAATATATGATATTAATTTTAAAAGAGACAAAAGAATATAACATTTTGCTTCTGTTCATCCAATTTGAATACAGATGTTTACCCAAAAAAGTAAAGAAATAAGGGTACCTCGTTGAGATCACTCCGCCATCGCTTATACATAGCATCTTCTTCCAAGTTATTAAGATAATGAACATGACTAGAACGAAAGTCAACACGAAATGTATTAGACTCGGGAGGAGGTGGAGCTGACAAAAGCTTCTGAATGGCATGTTGAGGGAGCTGAAAGAGTTCAGCTTTAGTAAACTACATGAGGCAACAAAGAATAGTAATGATTTTCACAAGCCCAATTTAACTCAGCAGCGAAAAATGAACTATGCCAACTATATATCTAGCAAAAGTGTGATTTTGCTAACTAGAAAGGCACATTATCAGAAGTACAAAGTCTTTACTAAACAAAGGTACTATACAATGTGATATTGGCTAATTACCCATATATACTAGTATCCTTCTCGCCTTACGACCTCCCAGAAAAATCCAGTGTCTAGCATTTACATTCTCAATGTACTGTATATTAGTGTAAACAAATTTTGTTCCCTGTTTTCCACTACCTATCGTTTTGTGAACAACCTTGTGGGGGTACAAAAAGAACAAAATTTTAATTTGCAATATTTTATTTGTCATGAGAGAATACTGAACCCTCATTAGTTTTAAAATTTATAATCTAATGTAACTATGCAATAACAATTAACACATTTAAGATTTCTTTTGAGCAGTCTTCCCAAAAATATTAAAATAATAAATGAAATATGAAAGCAAATCAGGCAGATATCATGCAGATCTATGTATATCATCAAACTGAATGTGTAAAATTCAACATGAACCTATTTTAGATTTCTTTTGAGCACTCTTCCAAAAAAATTAAAACAATAAATGGAATATGAAAGAAAATCAGGCAGAGATCATGCTAATTTATGTGTATCATCAAACTGAATGAAAAATTCAACACGAACCTACTACTACTGTATATTTTAACGAAACGGATATATCACCTTCAGTCTTGAAAACTGATCTGCCAGTAATAACTCTTCAAGAACCAGATCCATTAACCTGCAACAATCAATGTCTTACAACTTTTAGGAGAATAGTGATGATCAGAATATAGCAATGTTATTGATATATGGACAAAAGAATAAAAATATATAATTTTTTTTAAGAAAACAATACGGTAAGAAAAGGCTAAAAGAGTTATTATCAGAAAATTAGCTGGGACTAGCCAGGCTAGGTATCCATTAGTAAAAAAATGCTATAATTTAGTCAAATGTGGCCTGTTTTAATATAAAAATGTTACCAAAAGTTAGGACTTATCCACCAACAATATTATTTGGTGCAAATATTTAGTAGACATTATCTTAAAACAAGTACATAACATCTCTGAATTTATTAGCTCTAAAAGCCAAAAGTGGTTACTCTGTTACAGTATGGACTCCTATTTTCAGTCACTAACTTATTAAAAGGTTAAGAACATCTGCCTAAGGAATGATACAATTTAACTATTTAAGTGACCTCGATGCGAGTACTTTGCGTTGATAAAATGTCTGATTAAGATAATCAACTATTGTTGTCACTACTTACCTTTAAAACCCACTAAAACAATATATGATGTTTGCACATATGAAAGTCGCTAGGGTCTACACGAACCCGAAGTTATTAACATGAATACTACTTCAAGATATGGAGTGGGAACCCAGTCGAGTTGAAGCATTCAGGTCCTTTAAGTTTAGGTACATCAGACTACTAGATTAAGCGATTATTTTGCCAACTCATTTGAATACATGTAGTGCTAAGCCTATTCTTGATTGATTGAGTCAGTATGCATTAGTATGGATATGGACTGGGAGCACATTCGAGTTGAGGCGTTCAGGTCCTTTAAGTTTAGGTATAACAGACTGCTAGACTAAGCGAATATTTTGACAACTCATTTGAATACAGGTAGTGCAAAGCATATTCTTGATTGATTAAGTGAGTATGCATTAGTTTGAAGTATGGATTTAATTGTTCCTAATCGTTGTTAGTCTCACACCGCTTGGAGGGGATAAAGGTCAGAGAGTGGTAAAAACCGAACTGGCCATAGAACCGGAGAGATGGCCAGTCCGGTTTTCTTCCGGTTTAACATTAGTTGGACCAGGTTCAATATAAGATGGGTTTACATTAATTAAATACTAAAGTTGACATATTATATCTATTTATATAACTCAATTACAATATTGGCATATTGGTCAGTGGGTACAATAGCTTTCAGTCAAGCAAGGTTCAAAACCTTAGTTCTACATAATTTATAAAAATAATTATAATGTTTTCAAAACCGGCCGGTTCAGCCCGATTCATCCAGATTTCCACAGAATCCCAGTTTCCAGTGAGATAGACCAGTTCATGGCCTAGCTCCTGTTGAACCCGCTCGGAATGGCCAGTTCGACCCGGTTATACAACATTGGATCAGGTTAGGTTTCCGGTGCCTGACTAATCCTAAGCAGTTAAAATCCCCAATTACGCCCAATTAATTCCTGATTAATCGCTAATAGGGGGCAAAGCGATTTATTATATATCAATAGTTAGCGATTTAATCGGGTATAACCGGCCGATTAGTGTTAATCGACCGATTTTAAGTGACCGATTAACCGATTAAATATCCTCTAATTTTTATGCTTGTTGCATTATTTGGGTTGAATCCGGCCCAAACTCAAATTCAAATCCAAAATCCAAACCCCTTCTGGTGCTCGTGCAAACCCAAACCCAAACCCAACACGTCGCCGCTCTCTTCTTTTTCCTCGCGCAAAAACCCAAACTAATTCTCTTCAAACCCAAACCCAAACTGATTCTCTTCTTCTTCCTCGAGCAAACTCAAACCCGACCCGTCGTCACTCCCCCTGCGCAGTCGCATACTTGACTCGGCCCACATCTGCTGCACCTCCTTTTGCTGCTCGCGTTGCTCCTCCCTGATTATTTTTGTTTGATGGAACCAACCAGCAAACCCGACCCGACCCATATCCAGAATCCAAACTCAGCTCAAACCAAGTACTATCTTCTCTTTCTCTATAACTATATGTTCTCATTTGATAATCTCATAATAGTTTTACGTTAGGATTTAGGGTTGCTACATAATGAGGATACATCTTTTTTTAATTTGTATATATATATATATATAGGGTAAAAGGGGATATGAGCAACTTGCTCATTTAATAAATAAGCAATTGATGAGGTGGCATGCATGTGATACATTGAGTATCTAATCACTTTTAGGATTTTCCAATCACATGCAAGCCACCTCATCATTTGCTCATTTACTAAATGAACAAATTGCTCGTACCCCTTTTTCCCATATATATATATATATATATATGTATATATATATAGGGAAGTCTTCCATTGTGCACCACATATGGTGCACATGACGTGTACACTCGGCCTTCCCGCCTTCGTATCGACGGATCCGAACCGTTCACATTGATCTACACATCTAAATTAGTATAAATATGTAAAATCAAATCATTTGAAATTCATTTGCCCATCCATTGAAGTGTTACAAAATTGTATGGCTGAAAATCATTGTTTTTTATAGTCACATGATGAATGGCCAAATGAATTTCAAATAATTTGATTTTACATATTTAGACTAATTTAGATGTGTAGATCAATGTGAACGGTTCGGATTGTCGATACGAAGGTGGGAAGGCTGAGCGCACACAGAGGGGTGGTGCACAATGGAAGATTTTCCTATATATATATATATATATATATATATATATATATAAACTATTTTTCCGATTTAATCCCTGATTATTTTCCGATTAACCGATTAATCACTAATCGCTCATAGACCAATTAGTTCCAAAAACCGATTTTAACTACCTAACAGACTATGGACACACCAAGAGAGAAAACAAAGCACATGCACCAGGATGTTCTCCACGAGGAAAATACTGTACACAATCGAGTGACCTCTGGAGGGAGTACGTTTCGGTGACTCAGCAAGTATAGTCCAGCTATCTGTATCCAAGTGCATGTAGATTGTTCTGACAAATGAGATCCAGCCTGAGTAGCAATGGCACAGGGGAAGCCTACAGCTCCACAGGGTACTCAATCGGGTAACGAGATCACAATGCCACGTGGTGTTCGGGCATGAAACGACCAGGGGTACTAATCTCAATCTGGTGGACAAATAGCAATTAGTTATAGGATATTATGCAGTGCCTTTATCACTCATCTTGCATTATCATATAGATAATCGCTTGTGCAAGTTAGGTGTACTACACAACACTAATACACAAGTAGACACGCACACATACTAATCCGCATGCACGCAACATTTCATGACATCACACCACTACGTGTCATAATTGCAACACTCACGTGCACATGCATCACATCCGCAATATACACCAACTCATATCTTTGTATGCAGTGTGATCTAAATTGCAAGCTAAAATAATGAATAATCTGATAATTAGAACAAATTCATTTTTGTTAGTCGGTGGTATGGCTGGTGTATCCACCATTAGTGCAGGTTTTGCAAGGTCGAAGCTTGATCGAGACTGAGGGATGATAAGATCGTGTAGTGTAGAGACCCAACTGGGTAAGATCAAATTATTTGAAAATTGATTTTTCTCCTGTTTTCTTGTACTTGTGAGTTATGCCCAAAGTGGATATCACTGGCAAGAATGCATGAATTATGGGTTGCATGATTCGGGATGTCACATCAGCAGTAAGTTCCGAGAGATATAACATGGGGGACAAGGGCATCAGCTACGAAGAAGTGATAACAAGAACATTTTCCTAGTTAACCTTAGTGTAGGTGTACTGTTTGTCTACAGTAAATCAATAATAAATATATATATAAACTGTACTGCATCAATTTATGTAAAACCATAGTTTTTAAAAAAAAAAAAAGCAACAGAAACGGCTGAATTTGGTGAGACAACTTAGTATAAATCAACAATGGATTGAAGTATTACAGGTAGAGATCAATATCTTCTATATTGATCAAAGCACCATTTATAGCCATTAAGGACTTGCCAGGAGGAACCATTCGCTGGTTTGCAATTATCTCATCCTTGATAGAATTGTTAAGCTGAATATGGAAATCAAATTATTAATAAACGTAAAGCAGGATATCAATAATAAGGGAAACCTTTTAAAGGAGTGCTAATATACACACCTTCATACGAGACAACGATGAAACTATACTAGGAAAGTTATGGTTAATTTCCTGCATAGATTGTAAGGGGTCCGAGGCTTGCACAATCCTTTGGGCTGTCTGATGGCCCAGATCTAGAAGGGAGGAAAATACATAGAATTTTATAAACATTGACCCTAGTTAAAATTATTCTTGAAGGTGAAAATTAGCAATTAAACTAAACATAACAGGGAAATACCTTTAAGTTCCCAAACTTCTAGTGTGTCTGATATTGTCGACGATAATAAATAATCCCTGAAGGCCATTACCTCGGCAGTCAGCTCTGGCTTGCGTTCCTGCAAATTCACAGATGAAGGGAACATAAATCAAATGAGCAGATCTTTTTCTAGAAAAGTCAAATGATTAAATATTTTCAAGGCTTCTATAACAGACCAAGATCTTGGAGAAAATAAATCCTCTGACTTCTTGGCTAAGGTCTTCAGTTCTAGGATCTTCTAGAGTAACACCTGCAGTATATAGAGAATATTCTACATAACTTTGAGAAAAGAAAATGTAACAAAGGTAAAAAGTGCAGCAACAGCCCACACAGGAACATTTTCTTAAAAAGATCCTAGTGTTTCTAGAAAAGAATTCTATTACAAAATGTCATACTACTTTTTTTGTTAGAAGAGAATGTACAACTTGATCAGTCTGGTAAAGTGAAAAAAAACTATGATCAGAGCAGCGAAAATTTGATTTACTACAATACCGACATCATTAAATGTTAAAATTAAGGACTTTTAGCATACAATCCCTTTGATTCAAGTGTACTTGCTATTAGGTCATCCAATTCTTACTATTTGTTATTAGTTCTCTGAATTTAAGCATGTTTATTCAAATAATTAACTACAGTTACCTAGCCAACCAATTTATCATAATTGCGATTAATGGGCTTAAATTGGGCATATAATAGCAAATATTAGAATTGGGGGACCTAATAGCAATTACATGTGAATTAAGGGAATTATAAGCAAAAAAACTCTCAAATTATTTAGTCAATAATAATAGGAATGCTAATGTGAATTAATTTTCGAAACAAATCATTTCATTTTGGCGACTAAATTTCCATACTCCTCTTACCTCTTACTACAGGACGCTTACCTAGCCAACACTTCGATCCGGCTCTACCCAAACTTTTTTGGTTCACCCCAACATTACCCACTTCATTCTTCAATTAATGTAGAAACTTAAATTCACTAAGGAAATCCCTAATAAGCCATCGTGTTCCTTTTTCGGAGGAAACTTGAAGCAGGACAGATAAGCAAACATCAAACATAAAGCCAAGTACTAGTGCTATCTCTACATTATCGACCTCACTGTGTGAAAAGTGAACTGTCCTTTTAAATTATCCAAAACATCATTATACCCACGTTCCCCAACAATTTGCAAAATGAAATCTAAATTGAAAGAAACAATACTGGCCATGGCCGACACAATCTGAAATGGAAAATAATCTGCCAAATGTTAGACGCGTGCCTGGTGCATTGACTCATGACAACGGAAGGTTTTTTTTAGCACGAAGTATAGAGATTACTTTTTTGTTTGAAAATAAATTAATCCATAACATTATATGTCCAGATGGTCTATAAATGGATGGATGATGATTACTAACAAGACATAGCACTGAACATATCATGAATCCAATTGTTATATACATAAGCTCTATATCCAATACTCCGAAACAATGAAAGTGAAGTGTACAAAACCAATTAATGCTAATATTATACAGAAAAATAAGAGAGAAGAATAGCGAAACAGTTCTGTTTAAGATGCCTCATTATGACCTTTCTTTATTACGCTGTCGTCCATAGCCTTGTACTCCATATTTTTTAAGGCAAGTTCTACTCCGTACCCCCCCAAGTTCACTGCTTCTGAAGTACCAACAGCACTGCAATAGCTTGCATCAGCTTGACATTCAGAATGCTGAACAGGTCTGACAACATATCTAACTCTTCCCTAAGGAAATAGGAAAATCATTTGAGTATTTGCATGCAAATAAAAACAAACTTAAGGTATAACATTTGAGTAAAAGCATCTGATATATGGATTAACTGTATAAATATAGCTTTTAAAAAAGGGCTGAACATTACTTGGTACTTAAACTAAGGGCGGAAGGAACACGGTATTAACCAATGTGTTCCAGAAAAATATGTGACATCCAAATATGGTGAATAATTACAGGAGTATATTTAAATAATCATTAACTAGTAAATTGGTCACATACAGACAGGGTATTGGATACATAAAGATATATGCAATGACAAGTGCAACTAGGGTCTTGTTAGTGAGCAAAAGGTCCCAGTTCGAATCCCACTTGCCCCATTTCCCTTTATCGGGAAATAAAGTGTCTGAGTGGCTAATGCAATGACATATATTTTCTACCATATGTTGGTGCAATTTTTTGACCATATACATGTATGCAGCCATACATTTCACATTTTACAACACCAGAAAAAATCATGCACTACCATACCAAAATAATGTGTGAGTTGATAAATCATAAACCTGCTAAGCGCCATGTAACATGTGACATTAAAATCCGATGAAATGTAATATGCTTTAAAATTTAAGGAAATGACCATAACACAAAATAGTAGCAGTACCTTCTTTGATGCTTCTACCAAGGCATCATGAAACTCTTTGAAGCATTCAGTTCCTAGAGCTCCATATAAGATGACAACAGGACCAGTAATGCTCGATTTGAAGTAAATATGGTCAAAGTCAAATAGTTCAAGACTCTTTGAGTCAAGAGGTCTGCAAACAAGTCTTCATATAAGAGAATGTACAATAAAAACAAAGACAGCCCATACAAGTAGAAAAGAAAATGAACTTACTGCTTAGATGAAGTATCAAGCCATGTGTGCAGTTCGGGGATGCTAAACAATAATTTGCTTCCAGTGTCTACCCAACAACAGCTACTCCTAGTAATTTCCGAGTTTACTTCATCTATATAAGAGGAAGTCAAGGATTCCTCTGCCAGCTGCCTGTAGAGAACTAATCTGGGAGATGCTGATCGAAGAGTAAGAGAAAACTCAAAAATTGATCCCAAATGTTTGCTTAGCAGAGAGCGTCCATCATTAACAATAGCCTGCGCACAGCACCTAGCTGTCAGGCAGTCAGAGCCTCTGCCTGGCTGTAGCCAGAGATCGTTGAACTCCCAAAACAATTCATTTGATTGTTTGGATAGCAACTCTCTGAAGAAAGAAAAATGAATTATTATTCTTCCAGATTCAATCAAAGAAAAAAGTCTTTGTTCTAATATAGTAATATACACAGTTGCAATATTAAAGTTTGAATTTTAAATATTTACACCAAAGAGGAAAATAATATTCTTTTAAAAAATGAACTTAAAATTTTAAATAAGTGTAACACAAACCTATTAATTATTATTGACGTCAAAGTGTCAATTCATTTCAGAACGTTACACAAACCTAACATCAAGTTGAATCTCAGAATATCCTTAAGCAATTTTTCTTTCAGTTATTTCTTATAGAATATGTAATACCCATAGTTGAAAAAATACAAATTCTTGTTCACTATTGCTTATTATGATGCTTAGCAGTAAATGTGCCATAGATGTAATGCTTGTTGCATAGCATTAAAAGCATAAGCTATTTTTCCACTTATCTTATAGTCTTGAGAAGTTTACCCATCTATACTTTTGTTTCTCCTCCTAGATTCACCTAAGACATGCATCTCAAATGGGAGACATAACTTAGTTTTTCCATTGTTTTAAAATGTGAAATATGCGCCCGGATATCAGGGCCGGCACTGGCCCAGGGCCAACAGGGCGACCGCCCAGGGCCCACTTCAGGGGAGGAGCCCATTTTTTTAAAATATAATAAATTAATGGTCTTATAATTAATATAATGAATTAATGGGTTTGTAATTAATTTTTAGTGGAGGGCCCAATTTAGTCTTCTCTCTATCTCTTTCATTGTCACTTCAACTTCTTCAATTTTTTTTTGTCCAGCCTCTTCATCTTCTTCAAATTCTCTCTATCTCTCTCTCATTCACTTTGTCTCTCCCCTTCCGGCATCTTCAGATCTTCTTCAAATTGTTAGTTGAGAATTTTCGTTTGTTTATTTCACAGAGTTATTTTTTCTTAGCAGAAGTTGTAGTTGAAGTTGTAGTCATGGTGTCTCGGGTATCAGAGGCGTAGTTGGAGTTGTCGGTCTTCTTAGCAGGACTGCAGGAGTTGTTGGTCTTCTTAGCACTACTCTGGTAGTTCAACCCTCTCATGTCGTTTTATTTAATTAATAGATTTGAGAATCTCTTTTGTGGGTTTAGGAGGTACTGAGGTAGAAATCACTCCAAGAATAGTATTATTGATTGATTTTATTGTTAGGCAAGCTTAGTGACCAACTGAAATTTGAAGCTTATTTATATGATAAACTTGATTCCTGGGACCCTGGCCTTATATTTTAGATGAGATGGATTTTTTTTTGGCAGGTGCAATAGTCGCTGTTACTATGCTTAATGAAAAATATGGAATATTTGGTATCATAAAGCAAAATAAAGGTAATCTTTATTTTTCTAGGTATTGTTTTTATGTCCCCCGCCGTTATATTATAATTTATTAATATATATATATATATATAAATACATGCGTAGAGGGCCTAAAAAAATTTCGCCCAGGGCCTCAAATACCTCAGGACCGGCCCTGCCAAATATGGGGATACTCCAAAAATCTAGGCTTCTTGGGCAATTATTCATAATATGCAGGAACATAATGTGGACACATAAAAAATGTGCTTGCATACTGGGCGCATTGCTTGCAGTGCTTGCACTGTACATATTGCTTTATGCTATCTTGAATCAAAGAAGTTTAACTAAATATGCTTCACATATGTGTTGTGCATGCGTCTATATTTGACACTGAACTCTGCAGAACAAAAATGCATGGCCCAACATATAGCCATGAGTTATATTAGGTATTTTTATGGACTTGGCAAAGTTAAGAGGAGCAAGATAAGGTAAGTTGAGTAATTTGGTGTGTTATGCAAGAATTTTGAAGAATATAGTCTTAAATATTCATGGTCTATAGTAATTTGGTGAGTTGTCAAAAGGAAAAGCGCTTGCACTGTACATATTGCTTCATGCTATCTTGAATCAACGAAGTTTAACTAAATATGCTTCACATATGTGTTGTGTATGCGTCTATATTTGACAGTGTACTCTGCAGAACCAAAATACATGGCCCAACATAAAGCCATCGGTTATATTAGGTATTTCTATGGACTTGACAAAGTTAAGAGGAGCAAGATATGGTAAGTTGAGTAATTTGATGTTTTATGCAAGAATTTTGATGAATATAGTCTTAAATATTCATGGTCTATAGTAATTTGGTGAGTTGTCAAAAGGTGAAGCACTACGCTACACGTTTTCACTATATTGGTAAAGTCCTTATTGTGTCAATTTAGCTTTCTATCTCCACACTAAAAAAGTTCTCAAAATCTTACATCAGTACTGTTACATGAGAAACATCAACTATACCCTATCAAGTTCAAACTTTGTCAAACAGTTAAAAGATGTTGCCAAAATTACAGGCCTAATTACAAATATGCTCAACAAGTCCAAAAGAGTCCATTACTCCGATTTCTCACAAAAGTAAACTCCATATACATAATGAAATCTAAATGTTTCAAGCTTGTGCAGTCAGGGCTTCAATGTTTACACAATCATGATAGAACTGCTTCAAATTCAAGGGACTCCAATGCTTTAGTGATTCAGCTAAGGCAATGCTGCAGAGAGCTGTTTATGAATGTTTATGAAAACTGGAGTTAAAGAGTTTTATGTATCAATGTTTGGTGTGGATAAGTTTCTCTATCAATGTTTGGTGTGGATAAGTTTCTGTATCAATGTTTGATGTTGCTTCTCTTAGCAAGCATTTCTGCTCTTCTATTTATTTTGAAGTGTTATGTGAGCTGGGATGGTCTTTGTAACTCCTTGCTTTTCTTGTAATAACTCTATGTATCTGAACTTGTTTTAAATTTTTGGCTGGAGTCCCTTTTGGGACTCTAGCTATGATTTCCACACAAAAAAAGTGTTTCAACTTCACCATCTCTCAGATCAAATAATAATGACAAATATTATAAGTTGAATAATGTCAACGAACTAAAAAAATGCAGCAAAGTCAAAGACATCACACTCTTGTCAAAATGCATCAGCACCAAAACAAGAGGAGTCATCATCAAATTCCCATTAAAATATCCTTTTATCAACAGTAAGATAATAGTCCCTAATCATCAATATATTGTATACGTTGCAACTCCATCCTGACTTCAAATTCGTAATTCTTTTCTAAAAATGACATCATTTTCCTTCTAATTAGATACTAACTACCAACAACAAAACCTTTATCCATAATTTTGGGCATCGGCTAAAAAAAAAATCTTTCTCCACTCGATTCAATCGACAGCCACCTCCTTTGTCCAATTAACACTTTTTCAAATCCTTAATAACAGCTTCAACCCAAGTTTGTTCAGGCCTTACCATACCAATTTTCATAAATGGGGCAGTTACCAGTCTTGTTTATACACGTCCTAACCACCATCTAACAAGGACTTGAAATCCCAATCTAAATTCTCCAAACTCCCTACTAACCAAATAACGTACGAATTCTTACTCCTCCAATTCCAAAAGAACCAATCTATCCCTTACATACTAACAAATTCTAATCAAGTGCACTCCTTTTTCTCTCAAACCAGCCACAAATTCCTCTAACATTACGTAGACTCATCAAATATTTCAGATCAATCAAAAAGAATCATTTCAAATCAAGAAGACAACTTTTCGATAAATTCGTACCCGGCTTCCAGCAAGAGAGAGGTCCCCAGCCATTTGGCCCGAAGCGCGACCTGGACGCTCTTAGGGCGGCGATTCTGAGCGGCGGCGAAGGCGACGACGGAGCTGAGGAGAAGGAGAGAGATGAGATAGGAAGATGATGAAACCCTAGATTGCGAAGGTGACGCCATTACTGTTCAATTGAGATTGGATACTGGCATTAGAGAAAGAGAAGGATCGCCGGTTAGGGTTTTGAGAGAGAGCGAGGGGGGATCCGATGGGGTTGGGGGTCGACTTGGTGGTGGACTGGGTCTCCGTTATAAAGAAGAAGAGGTATTTATAGGGAAGAGATTATTATTGGTTTTAAAATTGGATTAGGTTTTGGAGAGAGTTTTTTTTAAGAAGAAAACGGAGAGCATATAAGAGCATCCACAGTCGTGTTTCTCATTTGTTAAAAAATAGCAGCTACAGTAATAGTAAAAATGGTGATGTTTGCTGCAGTGGTTGTTTGCTATATCTTTCTCATTTTTTTAGAAATAAGCGAGCAACGGTATATGATATACCGTCTCATCGTTTAAAATAAATTAAAAAAAATTAATTACTTATTAACTATTAAACTATATTAATTAACTAAATTAAATAATATACTAATAACTAAACCTACCTAACTACCTACCTAAACCTAATTACTATAACTAAACCTACCCACTCACATTAATTCTCCACTGTTTCCATTCTTCACGGACGGGGTATGATACCGCGGCCGGGGGATCATTCCCCGTCTGAGGAAAATTTTTATAAAAAAATCATTTTTTATTTGGAGAGACGGGGTATCATATCCCGTCCGACCATTTTTTTTTTTTAAAAAAAATTATAATTATTGAGACGGTATATGTTCTTCCGTCTGAATCGATTAAATAATTATTAAATCGGAGGGACGGGATATGATATCCCGTCCTTTATAATTTGAGAAACTGCATTTCGTTTCTCATATTTGAGAAACAAGAATAGAAAAAATGGCAAAATGAGAAACGATTGCAGAGGTTCGTTTACTATAATATGGCAAAATGACATATATAGCAAACGACTGTGGATGCTCTAAAAGAGTAAATAACAAAATAAGGGATGAAAACTGTGGAAAAAATAAGTAGCTAGCTAAATAGAATAGTTTGCTGTCAATATTTTTCAAGGGTGAAAACATGTTTGAAATCAAATTAAAGTAAAAACATAATGTAGATCCCTCCTCTAACATCCACAAAGGATGGGAAACTAGTTGTTGCTGCTTTTTTGGGTGTGGGGTCATTTAGATAATGAGTTCTTTATTTGTGAAGGAAAGCTTAGATCTAGACGTCAATCGTGATATGAATCTAGTTGGTTGATGATCATCTGAATCTCGATCTGGATTGTTGGAATCATCTGGATCTGTACGGCTAAAAACGTTCGAGAACCTGTAAAAAAGTCTTAACACAACAGGCTTTCTGGCGAAAAATCCTCCACCGCTCAAGTTAGAAACCCAAAAAAGGATTAGGGTTTTAGTGGAGAAAGATTGATTACATGTTACTGATTGAGGGATGAAAGTATTTATAGACTATGAGTTAGTTATAGAAGACAAATATGACAAGATATCATTTAAGATTCGGTTGGAGATGTAACGACCCTAACTTTTATACATATGTTGTGTACACAAACTAAAGTCTATTATTTATAAAATTATATTTTTCTAATGTTAGAGGAACTATATTTATTTTATTAACCAGTAACATACAACTATATATATATATATATATATATATATATATATATATATATATATATATATATATATATATATATATATATATATATATATATATATATATATATATATATATATATATATATATATATATATATATATATATATATATATATATATATATATATATATATATATATATATATATATATATATGTATTTTGAGTTTGGGCTTGAGAGGCCCAATGAAACAAAGCAACACACACACACACACACACACACAAAAAGGGCCCATCATCTTGGCCGGCCATTTTTTTGAAGAAAGGAGGGGAAAATGAGAACTAGGGTTAGGGTTTCTTGATATTTTGAATAGACACATCATGATGCATTTTGCAAACCCCCCAAACTACATCACATCATCTCCTTTCCACCCCAATCAAATGCAAGATGCCCTTCTCTTCCCCATGAGCAAATCCCGACCAGATATGCCCTTCCCTCTCCCTCTTTGGCTTTTAAACCCCCCTCTCATCTCCTACACTTTTTTTTACTTCCTACCACTTCCACCATTCAAGAGGGAAAAAAAAGGGACTTAGTTACTGATTTGGAGCAAAAGAAGCCAAGGAGAATGAAGGAGAAGACCAAAGTAAGGAGTGAAGGCAAGGAACACAAGCTAGGAGCATGGAAGAAGCCAAAACAACAAGGAGCTAAGAGAACATTTCAACTACACAAGCAAATGTGGGTGTTTCTAACCTCTTGTATGTTTTTTAACTGATTTGAGTGATTAGAATGATGATGTGAGCTGTGTGTGTTGCTTAAACCTGATTGCATGTGTGAGATTGGGAGTTAATATGTCTAAAATCATACTAACAACCAAAACAGAAACTTGTTATTAAAACTCAGAAACTGCTTATTAGTCTGGAATTTGTAAGATGAAAAATATATGGTATCTTGCTCTGAAACTTTTATGGTGTCATCATACATGTGTCGTACAACCTTTGTAATTTTTCAAATTTTTATAATTTTTTCTACTATTAAAATAAAATACAAACTTGCAAGTTGGTCAGAAAATTCGAAACAGGACTGCTTGTTACTGTTGTGTGAGCAAGTGACTTGTAACTTATTGCATGCTCATGGGAATGATCTGAAATTTTAATATGTCAATGTTGAAAGTATCTAAGACCTATGTTTCAAATTTTATGAGCTTTGTACCACTGTAGCTATGGTAATTAAATCATGCAAACTCAGCTAGTTAATATAATAAACAGAACTGTTGTTGCTGAATGCTCTGTTTTGGGTGATAATAAAAAAGGCAAAACTCAAGATATACTTTATGAAAAGAATTGAATTTTGGATATGTGTTGGTAATACCTGTTAAGTGCTTAAATCTCAAATTTCATGACATTCTGAAATGATTTGCTATTTTATCAGTAATTTACTTCTCACAGCATACAAGATGCTCTATTCTGAGATAGATTTTACTGCGTGTTAAACTATTAGATTTTCAAACATGCAAACGATTGAATCAGTAAAAATTGTTAACTAAGAAATCATAGAGGACACTTAGACCTTTCAGAAAAGTCCAAGAATGAGAAGATTGATGCAGTATATGAATTTTAATGATTTTTATAAGTATGTGATTCTCCATGTCTAAATCTGTTCTTTCTGTTTTAGGACTAAAGTGAAAAATTAAGTTCATATGATGATTTGTGGTATGTAAACACTGTTAATGAGCTATGTAACATAGGTTACTGATGTGAGTTAAGTCATAAGACTGGGTTTGTATGCTCTAGACATTGTATGCTCACTCTTAGACCCTTAAGTAGATTGTTTCACATCAATATGTTTGGTATGTATATATTTTATGTATTTGTTGTTGGGAGAGAAATAATCTACCCCACTCATGGTGTTCCAAGTGTGTGTACATTATGTATTGTTTGTGTAGGTTACCCGGATGCGTTTCCCCTTGGAAACGGGGCCCGTAAGAACCCCGATTTGGCACGTTTGCCAAATGCATGCTTGTTGTTTGGAATTAGTAATTCCTTGTTTTAGGGCTTGAGACACCTTATTTAGGGCATGAACTTATGTAGAGTTTGCCTAGTGTATTTGTGTTCTTGTAAGGTCACTTAGGTAGAGTTTGAAACCCTAGGACGAAGTCTGTGTATGTGATTTGGTGGCAGGCAGATAGGAACCCGTGACCCCGAACGTGTTGGAGCGACGACTCGGGCGCCGACGTGCTTGCCTTCTAAGGAGGGAATCTGGAATCGTAGGAGCTACCACTTCTCGGGAGGACATGGAGCGCGATGATTAGTTGGAGCAGCGACTCGTTTCAAGCCAAGGTGGCGTGTGACTCCAAACGTGACAGGGCGGTAGCGATCGATGGGGTCAATTCGCCAGTTTTTGTGGGCCCATGTTGTGGGCTGGGCCTGAGAGCCAAGTTTAGACCCTAGTGTGGGTTGTGTTAAGTTCATGAAAAGATGAGTTAGGTTGAATAGAAGATACTTACCACTAGAACTTTACTAGGGGTTATAAAACATCTAGTTGTGACATTTAAGCTAGGTGAGAGGCTAGTTGATAGATCGCCTAACTAATTGATTAGTCGGGTAGAATTAGATCACCTAGTAAGTTAATAATTGTAAATTGGATAATTTAAATAGGGTTAGTCCGTGAGCCAAACCCTTAAATCAACAACCCAAATGTGGACTAGGACTTGAACTGTTAACCCTAGATACGGGTAGTATATAAACTTGTTGTAAAGACCTAGGATAGATCAAGTTGTGGTCATAAATCTAGATCGCTTAATGTTACTAAGTATGGATTAATAAAGCGGATTAGTACTTTATTTAGAGCCATTAGAATCGATTAAAACAGTAATAAAATGATGATAACTCATAATAGTGAAAGCTTCAACCCTATTTTATAGTGGTGGCCCTAATGGTGGATAATATTAGTACAACCTGTGACTTAGGGTAGGTCAAGTTACCGTGTGTGTAAGTACAGGCACTAGTGGGTGTTGTGTTCGCTTATCAGGGGGATGCATGGCGCCGTCACGCCTGGCCAAGTCCTAAGTTCCGTGTAACGCGGGCAGGGAGCATCGAACAAGACTCTGGGTAGGAGTAAGGCTCCGCAGCTCTCGGCATTCGTGCTTATATGCCCGTAACAACTTTTGATGAGGACTGGCGGAGCGATATCGTCTCGACTGCAAGTTCGACTTAGTGTAAGGATGAGAGCTAGCGGAGAAGGGGGAAACCCTCGAAGTCCGCCATGTCCTATGCTGTTCAATGCGGGTGGGGACTTAGAGTGAAGCGTCGTACGTTGAACTCTAATATCCTTGGCTAGTAGGGGTACCATGAGGCCTTATGCTTGTATTACAGTTTTTGAAGAGGTTCGAAAGGAGGGATCATGACAATAATAATATTATAACTGTAGCGATGGAAAAGAGAAACCGTACGATTACTACCAGGCGTAATGGGAAACAATAGGAGGCTACCCTACACCACTATTGACTGCAGTGACCGCGGCGACTGCAACCCCTTCATCACTAATGTTCAAGACAAGATAGAGCACAAGATAGGTTGCATGGTGGGGGATCTAACCCCAATATGTGGAGAACGTTGTTTGTTTGGGGAATGTGTAGTATGGGATGCATATCTCTCCAACCAAGCGTGCATTAGACTAAGAGCATCATGTGCATTAGGTGTGCATTAGTTCTAGGTCATGTCATACACCGACACTTGTGTTTGCCCACATTTTCTTTATCATCAAATATTGTGGTTGTTGAGGTTTGGAATCGCTATAGTATGGCATAAAGAGGATAGCTGTATATAGCATTGAATCAGTTGTATTCAACTAACGTACCCATTCTTCAGTTGCAGGACCATTCGCTATATTGGAGGAGCGAGAGACTCAAGTTGATTAAAGCATCCTAGTCAAGACATCGTCCATTTATTGTAAAATTGATGTAATATTATTATTTGTAATTGTTGTAAAATTAACTGGACTTTGTAATAAATTTGATGTAATAAAAGTTTTTAATTTCCTATGATTTTTGTGTGTTGTGACTCATTTGAAGGAAGATCCTAGAATAATGTCACGAGTTCCTAGGTTAGGGATTCGGGACGTTACAGGAGATTTCTCTGGTTAAGAGATAAGATTAGGAGATTTAACTGACAGCTATAATTAGCTGGAAAAACTTCTTTCTTAGGCTGTAAGTAAGCCCTAATTGTGGATCTGTTTGAGCTGATAAGCCTAAAGGCAACCCAAGTTCTTTTAGTGGGCCTGCTGTTATCGGAAAATTATTGTTCTGCTCTGAGAAGTATTGAGATGGGTGTTGAGATCGTGTGGCTCCGATTTTACCTATGTCATAAGCCACCAACTCCTAAAGGTTGGGTATAGCAGCATTCGAGGAGTATTTCATTTTACTTCGGATGATCAGGAGAGCATATGTAACATTCGAGAATGTCTGGAGTCTTATTCAAAGCTTTTGTGTAGTAATTATCTTGCAAGGCTTCCAATTATTATTCTTGGTTTTTTAGAATTTTAAATTATTTTTTTTTCAAAATTTTAATTATTTTCACAATTTTAAATTAATTTTTGGATTTTTTTAAAATTTATAATTTTCATTTGCAATTTTTAATTAAAAATAAGAGGAGCGCGAATTTTAATAGAGATCAGACGATCGGATCAGCGAGGGGCGAAAGTTAAGGCGATCAGACAGGTGGAAATTAGCGAGCTCATCGGACGACATTTTTTGTTGTTTTGTGAGCGAGGAGCTTGCTTACGTCAGCTCATTGTCATCTTGTACGACGAGAAGGTGGGCACGAATTTTGAAGCAGATCGAAGGGCTGAGATCAGTGGGCACGAGGCAGTCAGACGACCCAGATTTCGCAAAAAACGTTAAGCTCCTCGGACAACAATTTTTGTCATTTTGTGCCAAGGAGGTGGGCACGAAAATTGAAGCAGATCAGCTAGTTCTGATAGTGCCATGTAATTCATGGCAGTTACGCTTTTTGGACCACAGGGACCTCACCATGTGCCCACGCGGTTACACGGCAGTTGGGATTCCCTCTCTATAAATTCTCATCCTTTTTTTCTCATTTCTTCACTTCCACTCATTTTCTCCAAAAGTCTTCCTCATCCTTTTGCTCTTTCTCTCTCACTCTGTGATCCAACTCTGGTGAGTTTTTAGGCCTTTATCCTATCGTTAAGTTACCGTCATTAACCAGGTAATCTTATCATAATTTATAAGTCATGTCTTGGGCTTCTTCGGATAGCTCTGCTTCCTCCTTGGATTTTATCAATGAAAATGTGTTTTTTGCTTGTCCTACGAGAAAAGAGAAGGGGAAAGAAGTAGTCGGGTCATCGGTTATAGTGGATGAGATAGTTGAGAAGAACAGGGATTCAGTGAGGAACTACTTTTCTTTCCTCATTCCTCCTCATAATCCTTTCCTCATTCACCAGTACTTTGAGACTTGGAAGATCTTATACGGTCTGGTGCTCGCTACGACGAACCAGATCATGCCCCACCAATGAGGCTGATCACATCAAGACTATCATCATGAGGGAGATTCCCCACCAAGTGAAGGGGAAACGTGCCCAAGAAAGTGAAGGCCGACCTTGAAGTGAGTGACTAGGAGAATAGGTTGAATGACACTCTCCAACGGAATTGACTTTTGAATTGTGTGCTGCCACCATGCCCGAGTTGTAGTGCACAGAGTTGAAGTGGAAGGATGTGACGGAGGAGGCCCCCTTCTTGGGGAGATTGAGCCCAACGAACCCTAGTATGACATGAATTATAGTTTCCTTTTATCAAGTACTTGGCCATCTTTTTCCTTTTGATTTATCTCATTCTCATACATCAGTTTGCTTTTTTTTTTGCAGAAGCGAAGGGATGGACTTATATGCTATCACGGCGGCCCGTGCCGTGTTGAGTAGCAAGGCGCCAGGGAATAAGAATAGGAAGAGGACTTTGACAAGTTGACATCCTCGGAGGCACCCAAGAGCTCTTCGACCTCTACCATGGTGGTGGCTTTGGAGTTGCCTCCGAAGGCGTCGATGAGCCCTGCTGCATGCTGGGGGGGGTTACCCTAGGCGCGGTCGTTGCGGGTGAGTGTCCTCCCCTGTTCACTGATGCAAACACGATATTCTCTGAGGAGTAGAGGAAGATCTACGTGCCCGACTGGAATGTCAAGCAGCACGACGACTTCCTTGGTGACTCAGTGAACTGCCTTGAGGCAGTTAAGAATCTCCCAACCCCATGGGAATAAAAGAGGTTGGCTGATCAGTCGATCGATTCCTCTATCAGTGAGATCACCCGAGCCAACTTATCGATATATTTGTTACTTGTAGCATAGTTATTGTATTCCTCTGTATATTTCTAAGTCATGAATATTTTCTTCTTTGCATATCACTAGCCACTTAATCAACCTTATCGAGCAGATAAAGGCCGAGGAGAAGGCCACTCAGGCTATGACAGAGAGGAAGAGGACCGCCAAGGAGCTTGAGGCGGTGAAGAGTCGGGAGGCGGCGCTTCTTGCTCAGGTCGTTGATCTTGAGGCCGAGCAGAAGAGAGAGTGAACAGGAGACAAAGGAGGGGGAGACAGTAGCGAAGGACACGATTATCTCTTCACGAATATGAAGAAGGCCCACAGTAAGTCTATTAAAGATGTGGTCGAGCGTGTCCCTGACATCGATGAGAAGAGATATAGCTTTGAGTTTAAGTCGGAGGAGGAGGTAGAGGGTGAGGAAGAATAAGAGGAAGAGGAGGAATCCCCAAAAGAGCCTGCAGTCGAAGATTAGGAGAGCCCGGAGGAGGATGTAGGGGTGAAAAGGAAAGAAGCGGCTGAGACTTCCACTCCCATAGCTCCCTCAACCAAGGTTGACTTTTGATCTTTCCACTCCATCTTTCATCTTCTTTTGTTGTTGTAACTTGCCTAATAGCGCACTTGCCACTACTCATGTAACTTCACTTTTAATCAATGAAAAATATTTTTGGTGTCCAAACTTGAGGGTTTTTTTTTTGAGTCAAGAACTTTTGATGTGTATGGTGGGATCTCTCGAGTCTTCTAAACTTTGAAGTTGTCTTTTGTATTTACTGGTGTTTTAATAACTCCACCCTCTTCTTGGTTGATAGATAGTGGTGTATATTGGAGGAGATCCTCAGGATGTCGAGATTGATTGTCTTTGTCACTTGCTACTTGCAGTCATGACTGAGAGGAACCGTATGAGGAACGTGCATCTCGAGAAGGACTTGGAACTTGTCTTCTTGAAGGAGATTCATCCTAGTATCTTGGCTGAGGCTCGTTCAGTTCGGTGGAAGATTCGGGTAAAGGATGCTCGCCTTAAGGAGATGCTCGTTGAGAAGGACTTGGATATTTACCAATTGAACCTATTACTTGAAGGATCACGAACGCAAGTATACCTCTTGCTCTCAGGACAAGTATAATCAAGGGAAGATGTTCCATGAGCTGGCCTCCCATCCCTAAGAAGTGTTAAGGAATCGTGGGGATGCCCAGAGCAGGGTAGTCAGGATGTCTAGCCTAGTTTCTACTGAAAAAGGTGTTGCATCCTCGTGATACAAACATTCAGACTCGATCAGTCGGGCTGGTATCTGCCTCCTCACAACTTAGGTAGCTGAGGTGGAACTTCTATGGTAAGTAGACACCACAAGTGATCCGTATCTCTTAACTGAAATATCTTTCTCTTCAGTAGGCATAGGTGATTGGAGCAGAAAGAACTTGTATAAAAAATCTGATGTACTCAGGTGTCACACTTGTATGGATGTTTTCATATGAAATAAAACCTGCTCTAGAACTGTAACCCCCGTTCCCGTAAACAAATATTTTCTGAATACTTTCTATACTTCGATTATTTATAATTTACTTTGTGTTAAATTCATTTTGGATGTTCTACAAAATTCTTTTTCTAATCGAAAATTATATTTATTTCGAACGATGGTATATTTTAACTTTATTTTCTATTCATAATTGATGAACTATTTACATTTTAGCCCAAATCAAATATATTATTATTATTGGATTATGTTAGTCTTATTATTATTATTGTTATCTCTAATATTATAATGGGAGAAGGCCTTAGGGTCATTTGTAAATGTTTTGTCAATCTACCAACCCGTGCAGTACACGTGCATAACTATTATAAAGGAGGTTCTAAGTTCAAATCCAGACTATGTCTAAATTTTTATTTTAAAAAACTATATTTATTAAGACGTGCATTGCACGTGTAAATTACTAGTTACTTTAATTGCAGCTATTATCATCATTATTGTTATTATTACTATTGTTATTATTATTATTAATATTTTTGTTACTATTATTATGGTAATTATTAGTATTATTATTCTTATTGTCATTATTATTATTATTATTATTATTATTATTATTATTATTATTATTATTATTATTATTATTATTATTATTATTTTCGTAAAGCCCGAACATTCTCCATCTATATGTATCTTATTATTTGATTTAATGTATATGTATATGTATATTTTATAAACCCCTATAATGCTTATTATTTTTCCACTATTGAATTTAAACATATTAATTGATTTATAACCCAAAACCCAACACCCATTCTCTTTTTGGATCCAAATCTTATTCAACCCATTAACCCAAACCCTCACCCTATATATATATACCCTATCAAACTTACCCCTAACCCTAGATCCTGTACACTCTCAGCCACTAAACCTCTTCCCGTTCCTCGAGCCTGCTCCGAAACCCACCTCTTGTTCATCACCACCACCCACCATTGTCGAGCTCCTCCATCCACATCGCCATGTTCCTCCATCCATCGACCTCGACTCCACCATCTTCGACCCAAGCCCCGCCAGTCACCCCTGAGCTTCACCCAGTCGTCGAGCACCATTCCCTGCTCGTCGTTGCCGTTGAGCCTCACCGCCACCGAAACTCAACCCTTCGATAGTAGCCTCTGCCATCGTCGAGCGCTGCCTGCTCCTCAGTCGATTGCTCCTCTGCATCGTCGACCCTGCAGTGCCGAAGTCCTCACTAACTATTAACCTCCGACCTCGCTGCACCTCCACCTTCGACAACCACCAGTCGACTGCTCCTCTGCCCCCCGTCGAGTTGCCTTGAACCCTTCGACCACCCCCGATTGCCCAGCCACCAGTCGAAGTCCACTGCCATCGCCAGTCGAGCCGAGCCCCTGTCCATGAGTCATTCACCATCATGGTGAACCTCCAACCGTTGATCACCATCAGGGTTATCTAGGCCGCCCGATCTCATCATCATCGTCAACATCAGATTAGATCAGAACCGTCCGATCCCCTCCCGATCATGATCTTGATCATCTCCATCATCATCAGCCCTTGGATCGTGACTGTCCGATTGCGATCTTGATCATCATCATCTACATCATCATCAAGTGAATCTGGGCCATCCGATCCCCATCGTGATTGTGATATGTGATCTTTGATCTCAGCCGTCTGATCCGATCGTGATCATCTTCATCAGAGCGATCTCAACCGTCCGATCTCTTGATCTTGATCGTCATCAAGATCAGCGCCGGACCCGATCCATCCGATCTCGATCGTCGATCAACGTCATCATCCAATCAAGGCAAGTATCTTCTTGTACAATTCATTGATCTAGTACAAGCTTTTATTTGAAAAATACCGCAAGTAGATTGTCACCTGACTCACATGTTACTTGTACACACTTGTCACCTGTCTCACATGCTACTTGATACTTGTTACTTGACACTTGATACAAATTACATGCTCACTTGTTACCTGTTCCTGTTACTTGATTCATTTTACTTACTTGCTAGTCTCTTGAACTTCATTACTTGTTGCATCCCTGCCATGTCATGTTGCATACACTTGATTACAAATCTTGTTTCTTGCTTTCTTGCACTTGTTCCTATACCCCTTGCTTGTACTACTTGTGGTCCGTAACTTGTACTAACAGGCGTACTGTTTCATGTTTCTCTATTTCTTTGTCAATTAATAAATATACAGGTATTGGAGATGAGCTACCTGCAGGAGTTAGTGAGCAAACATTTTAGGCTTCGTATGGGAAATCTTTTGCTTTATTATTTGTGCTTGCGTTTGTTTAATTCTTGTTGCTACTTGAAACTTGTAACGGGCTTATTGTTCGGAAGTTTTACTTTCGATCCAGATCTTGTATTTATTTGGAAAATTTATATTTGTTTCAAATAAAATCTGTTGATTAATAATTTATTCATGCATGCGTGGTTAAGTATATTTCGTTATATTTCATGTTTTAATGCCGAGTCGATCCTAAACTTATGAATGATAAAAATCATTTACTGGGCTTTGTCATATACTCGTATTCCGTATTCCTTTTGGGAAGCGGGGCGTGATAAGAGCATTGACATGAAATACATATTTTCCATTGCATTTTTGTGTTGACTCTAGCTTTTTGTGCATTGTCGTTCACTGCGTTGAGTTAGTGAGTTATGGGAGCAGTTCTAAAGGTGAGCTGGACTCCAAACTTGATGTTTGGCAGTTAGCTAGTTGTAGGAGCAACTATAGGGAAGAGTTGGACTTCGGACTTGCTATTTAAGAGTTATCAAGTTGTGGGAGCAGCTTGAGTGACAAGCCAAGCTCTGAAGTGGGAGTAGCTCTAGTCACTAGTTAGACTCCGAACTTGCTATTTGAGAATTAGTGAGTTGCAGGAGCAACTTGAGTGACGAGTCAAGCTCCGAAGTGGGAGTAGCTCGCTTCATGAGTTGGACTCTGAACTTGTTGTTTGAGAGTTAGCGAGTTGCTGGAGCAGCTCGAGTGATAGGTTGAACTTTGAAGTGGGAGTAGCTCGAGTCACGAGTTGTACTCCGAACTTGCTACTTGAGAGTTCGCGAGTTGCGAGAGCAACTCGAGTGACGAGCCAAGCTCCAAAGTAGGAGTAGCTTGAGTCTGAATTGGACTCCGAGCTTGCAGTTTGAGAGTTAGCGAGTTGCGGGAGTAGCTCGAGTGACAAACCAAACTTTGAAGTGGGAGTAGTTCGAGTCACAAGTTAGACTTCAAACTTGCTATTTGAGAGTCAGCGAGTTATGGGAGCAGCTATAAGGAAGAATTGGACTCTGAACTTGTAGTTTGAGAGTTAGCAAGTTACGAGAACTGCTCGAGTGACGAGCCGAACTCCAAAGTGGGAATAACTCGAGTCATGAGTTGGCTCTGAACTTGATGTTTAAGAGTGAGCAAGTTGTGTGAGTAGCTTTAGGAAAAAATTAGACTCCGAACTTGCTGTTTAAAAGTTAATGAGTTATGGGTGTAGCACAATACAAGAATTTATGAAAGAATTGCTAAGCTTTTATTGAAAAATAAATCTCTGTGGCTGTCTTGGTGGCTAGCTTTTATTATATTCTATCGCCGTTATAAAGATCGGTTCTATTACAAATCCTATGAATCTAATTGAGGGAGTTAAGCACCCTCGTTACACGTCATCAAATGTTCGATGTTTCAAGTCCTTGATATCTCATTACCCCCAGGTTTTCAAGTCAGTAAGTGCCTGAGCGGACGACTTTGGAGACCTTATAGGGTCCTTCCTAGTTAAGACCGAGCTTTCCTTTCTTGCGCGGCTCTACGATCTCGAGCTTTCGTAGGACGAGGTCACCTTCTTTCAAGTTCATTGACCGAACTTTCTTGTTTTAAAACTTCCCCACCCTTTGTTAATAGATTTGTCTTCATAGGGCAGACTTCTCGCGGACCCCTTCAAAGAGATCAAGGTTTCCCCGGAGATCAGCTAAATTATGTTCTTCTTTGAAAGATAGGAGGAGAGGAGAGAGTAGCCCAATTTCTAAGGGGATTAAAGTTTTGGACACAACGGTGAGGTTGAACAGAGATTCTCTTGTCGGGATCCTTTTTGTGGTCCTGTAGGACCAGAGTACAATCGGGAGCTCTTCAACCCATCGTCCTTTTGGAGCTTCATCGAGCCTCTTCTTGAGGCCATCAAGGATCTGTCTGTTGGCAATCTCAACTTGATCATTTGTCTGAGGATGTGAAATGCAAAAGAAATGCTGATCTATCTTGAGATTGGAGCAGAAAGTGCAGATCTTCTTGGCGGCAAATTGGGTTCCATTGTCGGTGACAAGAATGCAGGGGGATCCCAAACATGCATACAATATTCTTCCAAAAGAATTGCTAAATCTTCTGTTCAGCGATGAAGTCTAATGGTTCTGCTTTGATCCACTTCGTGAAATAGTCGATGAACCAATACTAAGAAGTTACGATGTTCGATCGCGGGAGAAAATGGCCCGAGTAGATCTATTCCCTACATAAGGAAGGGGACATGACTTGACATGGAGCGGAGGTCGATCTGTGGTACTTTCTTGATCGGAGAGAACGTTTGGCAGGGGGTGCATCAGCGAACGTCCTCTAGGGCGTCGTCGAAGAGTGTGGGCCAATATTACCCATGATTAAGGATATTTCGTGGTAGGGACCTTGTGACCATGTGTCCACTGCCGATTCCTTCATGTACTTCTCTGAGAGCGTACTTGGCTTCCTCGGGGGAGAAGCATCACAAGCAAGGTATGCCATCTATCAGGGCGTAGTAGCGCTTGTACACGACTCCTTCAACGAGTGTGTATCTTTCAGCTCTTACCCAGACCTTCCATGCTTCTTTAGGATATGTGTAACCCCCATTCCCGACAATTAGTATTTTCCGTGTGTTTCCCATAATTTGATTTTATAAAGTTATTTTGTGATAAATTCATTTCGGATCTTGTATTAAAGTATTTTCTAATCAAAAATTTTATTCATTTCGAATAACGGGGTATTTTGATCGTATTTTCTATATCTTATTGATCGACTATTTATGTTTGAGCCCGAAAACAAATATATTATTATTATTGGATTATTTTAATAAATTGTTAAACCCGAATATTAATTTGTTATATAATTTTATTTTATTATGATTAAAACTATTAATTGTTATTACTTGATTATTTATTAAAATTCATCTATCAAATTATTTTGATCTATTGTTCATGGCGAACCTTAAATTATTTTCGGGCCAACTTATATTGTTTTCATTGTACTATTTATTTATCTAATTGGATTTCAATTTTTGGTTCATGAGCTATTCTTTTCATCTTGTTGGACTACCTATTTTTTTGTGGATTTTATTTTATTGGATTGCGAACCCTATTACCTTCAAACCCATCTCTTATTCAACCCTAAAATCCAATTGTATTTTGTTCTCAACCCAAACTCACTATTATTGGATTCTTAACCCATTAACCCAACAATCTACTTGTATTCTATAAATACAACTATATTGCAAACCCTACAAAATTGCACAAACACAAACCCTAACTAGCCGCCTAATCTCTCTCTCTCTCCCCGACCCTTGGTTTTCCCGCTCAAACCCTACACCCATCTTTTCCGGCCTTCTTCTCTGGCCAAACTCCGGCGCTCCTCCCATCGCTGCCCTCACCCAAGTCTACCCTCCTCCCTTCGACCTCAGCTAGTTGACAACCCTCGACCCTCTCCTCTGTTCCCGATCGACAGCAACCACCAAAACCCGACGCTCCTCCCCGCTCCTTGATGCCAGCAACTCCGGCGCCTCCCCTGTCGATGCCGCCCTGCGTCGATTCCCTCGTCGCTCGACGTCGCTTAGCCCAGACCGCCTGTCTCCCTTGCCCCTAATGCAGTTGCTGTCTTTGTAGTTGTTGTTATTGCTTTGTTCTCTCTTATACGTATTGTGCACGTGTTATTGTGTGTTTGTGGGTTCGTTGCTTCGGGATCCTGATCCCGTTATTCTTGGTATTCAATTTCATCGTCCAAAAGGCAAGTCACTTCCTCTTGAATTGTTAATTGTATCAAATTCAAGTTTTGTTGAAACTCTTGCAAGTAGACCCCTTCGTTTATCGTATTATACATTGTTCATCTCTTTCGTTGGGTATATAGAGGGTTTACACGAGCTGCCCCCAATTTACTTGACATCGTGCCACTTTTGACTCCAAAGATTGAATCTTTCATGTGTACATATAGAATTGATAATAGGGATATTAATATAACTGCCACACAATTAATCTATTGTAGAAACGATTGCTAGGTTGTATGTTTGACTGATTGTTTGTTGTTTGATTGATGTTAAATTAGTGTATATATGTGATTTTATTTTTATCTATCATGTTATTGCAACCATCATGCTGATTGAGGAGTTTATCGACTAATAGAATTGATACCCACCATGCCTAATTAAATTATTTCATGAAAAATATTAAAAACCTGTATATTGCTTGCTGGCTGTGTTTTGTTTGTTATTTTCGACCCAGTAAATGATCTAAAAATAAATTAATTTATGAATATGAATTGTATCCTTATTGTTCTAGTTTCCAGAACATCTTGAATTTCTAAATTCCAAGTTGTGTAGCAAAAGTTATGCCCGTTTTACTACAGCTCTGTTTTTACTTTCAGATTTCCATATTCTTGTACGTTTCATGTTTAAACAGTAAAAAAGCTGATCAGATGATAAATTTTACTTTGATAATTTCCAGATTATTAGTAATCATGTTTTGAAGTCTAGAAAATATTTTTAATGAATTTATTAGAGTTTTTGTTGATTTTAAAATTATAATAACATGATGTCGAATTTTTGC
The DNA here is from genome assembly GCA_017893485.1 of Hemerocallis citrina. Classification (NCBI taxonomy): domain Eukaryota; kingdom Viridiplantae; phylum Streptophyta; class Magnoliopsida; order Asparagales; family Asphodelaceae; genus Hemerocallis; species Hemerocallis citrina. Next base: position 64,996,057 of record CM030359.1, read on the forward strand.
CTGAACATGAAATCTATAAAGAACAATGTGTTTGAACTAGCTACTGTTGTCGGATTTTGAACTTTAAATATGCGTTGGAACCGTGTGGAAGTCTAGTTTCTAGATTTTCTGACGGATTTAGTTTTCGATTTCTAAAACAACGGTAATTTATATTTTTGTACAGACTACTCTTGCTGTCTAGAATTTTATATTCCAGATTTTAATATATTAATTGTTCCTATATCATAGTATTGTATGAATTTAAGTATATAAGTTGCATTGCATGATCCTAATACCAATTGTCGTCATTCTAATTGTCTAATTCAAGTTATTATCTTATTGTTTCCCTATTGTTACTATTGTTTACCTAATGTCTCTAGATTGCACATTGTATTGTTGCATTAATAAAATAATTAACAAGCCGGGATTTAAGAGTTGACTCTAGTAGTGGAAAATATAGGGACTGTACTCGGATAAGGGGCTCGTGGTTTCCCTATATCGTTATCTTGTGATCTTTTGTTCTTGTGATCTTCTAGCAATTTATGGATAAATTATCGTTATGGATGGAACATTGCTATCGTTGCCTGAGTACATGAACTATAAAATCTACCATTAAGTCTAAACGTAACTTATTTGTATGTATCAACCATGTGGTAAATGAATGGAACGCATGAAGTGCTACATTAGTTAGGATTAAAATGATTAATAGACTTAAGGATTGACACAACATCGACACTGCATATTGTTCAACATTGTTCCTATTAATATCGAATAATGGTTTAGTGTTATTGATATTGATCATTGAATATTGTTGTCGAAGATTGAATCATTGTTTATAGTTGTTGCATCGATTTTCATAATATTGATTATTGCTAACGTCCCATGTTATTGATTCCTATTGACCCACTGAATTCATTGTTATACCATGATTCCATTGTTCCTTGCTTTCTCTACTTGCTGTCGATGACTTGCTCTAAGGAAAATTTTTCTTCTCTTTTTAGTTGAAGTATTCTCAGGTAATGAAGAAGAATTACCTGCTGGGATTGGAGAACAAAGATTCTGAAGATTTTAATGTTTTTAATTACTTATTGTTTTATCAAACTTAATGTGTTGAGTCTTATTATCTATTTGTGATTGGATTATTATTGTATTGGGCTTATGACCCGAATTTTGTTATTGTTTCCAGACGTTGGTTTATTTTATATGGATATTTTATATTACTTCATTCCAAGTATTATTGTTCATGAGATTATTATTATTGTCTGCGCAATTGTTCTGTATTGATTATATTGTTGAGTTGATCGGATAAACAACTTATGGATGACATAAGTCATTCGCTGGGCCAATGTCATGTACTTGTATTCCATATTTTTGGGAAGCGGGGCGTGACAATATGTTGAGAGGATTCCCTTGTCGAGGAAGTCAATCAAGGGTTTCATCCAATCGTCTCGGGGTGTTTTAGGAGTGATGACCATGAGTTCCAAAGCTTCCTCTTGGATGCCTGAATTGTTGAGTAGGACTTCAATGAGTACAGTATGGGGGAGTCATTCAAAGGAGGAGGAAGCTTACTTTGAGTGGGTGTCTACTTGCCCGTTCTCCTTGCGGGGATGTGAGCTACTTCTACACTTCAGAGTGTGGCCAAAAGTTTCTTGACGCAAGCTAAGTATTTGATCAAGTGGTCATTTCTGGCCTCATACTCTCATTGGATCTGATTCACCACTAGCCGAGAATCACTGAACACTAACATTTCGAGTCCCTACTTTCTGGGCTAAATGGAGGCCGACAATCATTGCTTCATATTCAGCCTCACTGTTGGATGCTACAAAATTAAGATGAAGTGAGCACTGGAGAGTGAACTCATCTAGGCCGAGCAAGATGACACCGACCCCGCTCCCTCAAAGGAAGAGGAACCATCAAGGTAGACATGTCAAGTATGACCCAGATTTTCTCTAGATATGCCTTGATTCCTCTTGGCTACCCATGGATTTGAAGAACTTCCTCGAGGAGACCCCAAAGTCGCACTTCGAGAGGTTCAACCTCACGTTGTGCTTCCACAGGATGTTGAAGGCTTTTGTAGGTCAGCCACATGGACATTCTTCTCTAGACTCTTCGTAAGCATATGTTTAACATGGACTTCCATGTTTCTGCCGATATGTTTGTTGAAGACTTTGCCCACCAACTGTTGATAAGTCGCACCGACGTTCTTTAGGCCGAAAGGCATAACATGGTAGCAATAAAGTCATTGGTCTGTGATGAAATATGTTTTTGGATGTCGAGAAGAAACATTTTGATCTAATTGTACCCCAAAAAAGCGTCCATGAAGATGAGAAGCTCGTGACAGGACGTGGCATTGATCAGGGCATCAATGCTAGGAAAAGGAAAATGGTCGTTTGGTCAAGCTTTGTTCAAGTCTGTAAAGTCGATGCAGATCCTCCACTTGCCATTAGCCTTTTTCACCATGATTACATTGGTCAGCCGCTCGGGATAGTTGACCTTTTGAATGAAGCGAGCGGTTAAGAGCTTTTCGACCTCTTCTTTGATGGCTTGCTCCCTATCAGGGGAAAATTGCGGTGCATCTGTTGGGCCGACTTGACATTTGAGTTGACACTTAGGTGGTGCATGATTAGATATCCCGAGATGGCAGCCATGTCAGCAATGGTCTAAGAAAACAAGTCCTGGTTCTCTCTAATGTAACTTATGAGTTGTTCCTTCACCCGGTGAGAGAGGTCATGGCTAATCCAAAAACATTTAGATGGACCTTTGCATGAGAAGGAGACCTTTTTCTAGACCATCAACTGGCTCGGATACAGCCTGGTTTCACTATTAAGGGCGCTCCAGGGCATTAAGTGGGAAGATCGAGTCCCTCCATTGTGGTCATGTAACACATCCGAACCACTTCTTGACTTCCCTTCACTTCTTTTACCCTAGATAATGTGGGGAACTTCATCTTCATGTGGAAGGTCAAGGCTACGACATAGAGAGACTTGGTCAGGGAAGCCGAGAATGTCATTTTAGGCGGCCTTCATGCCAACGACCATGAAGTGCATGGCCTCAGGACAGGTGGTTGGAGTTTTTACTACAGTCACGGTGAGAGTGACTATTCCTCCAATATGGATCGAAACCCTGGAGAACCCATGGAGGGTGTACCCAGTGGGTTTCATACGGTCCCTGAAGAGCTTGAGGCCTTCAAAAGCTTCTAAGAAGAGGGTATTCGTCGAGCTACCACTAATCACCAAGATGAGGCGCACTTCGTGGTTGGCCATGGAGAGGATGATCACTAGTGTATCACAGTGAGGTGTTCGGATGCCTTCAAGATCTTTATTCGAGAAAATTGATCGAACCCCCTAATTGGGGGGGGGGGGGTGTGTTGTGCACAAAGTTGACTTCTCGGATAAATGCATTTCGAGAGGAGTTTGCTTTCCCACCCTTAGGGCCTCCATGGATGTAATGGAGAATAGCCATAGGTTCCGAGTCTTGGGACTTGAGATCTTTCTCTGTACGCTTGTTTTCGAGCTGGTGGAGGCTCAACTTTGTCCTTCTTAATGTACATAGATAGGTGCCCTCTAATAAGAGCTTAGATTTCATCTTGAGGGCTCGACACTCGCTCATATCATGGCCATGGTTCCTTATGGAACTGTCACCATCAGCTTTTATCCCTCATCATGGTTGGTGGGTTCATCCTAGGAGGGGTAGAGTAGCCCATGTGTAACACCCCGCACAATTGAGTAATAACAATTTTGCCCTCGTGTGTAACGCACGTGTATTTTGTACCGTTACGAATAATATTCGTGATGTATTTTTATATAAATGTCACATGTATCATATATTCAGATTATTTATATGTTTTCCATTTTCTCAAAACTCATTCAATCTTATTTTTAGCCAACTAAACATTTATTTTAATCTTTGTGTTTTACGTACATTGCACGTGCTTTCAATACACGTGTCAATTACGTATATTTTCTGTTACGTGAAATATCCGTAACGTTATCAAAAATAAATATTTTTCGCATGTTATATTCCGATTATTCATTAACATTTTCCCGTTGATAAAATCAATTTTGTATTTTAATATTTTTACGCGCGACGCACGTGTTTGTAGTGCACGTGTTAGTAGTATTCTCTTTCAAAATGAAAATTTGAAGTATGTGTGTGTTTATTTTTATTTGTGCATGAAAAATCTAATTTATAATTAAACTAAACTAATTTTATACTTATTATATAGTATAACATATGTTTTAATTTAAATAAAAATATTAATATTTGGTGTGCACGTAGCACGCACGTGCACGTGCTTGTGCACTTGGGGGTTTGGCTGGCCGGTTAGTGGGGAGAGGAAGAGATAGGGACTTGTTGTAATAGTTTTGTAAGTGGGTAATAAATTGTGAGTGGGCTAATTAAATCCACTTATATTAATTAATAAACTTCTCCTTTATAGTCCCAATCCTCCCACTTCTTCATCAACAAAAACTTTTAAAAAAGAAAGAATGAGAATGAATGGGTTGTTTGCTCCCCAATGCTCACCTTGCTGGCATTTTTTTCTTTGTGAGCGGATTTCGAGGAGGGGCTTGGGGGTTTTTTGGAGTTGTACTGCTTGCATAAAAATCTAATTTATAATTAAACTAAACTAATTTTATACTTATTATATAGTATAACATATGTTTCAATTTAAATAAAAATATTAATATTTGGTGTGCACGTAGCACGCACGTGCACGTGCCTGTGCACTTGGGGGTTTGGCTGGCCGGTTAGTGGGGAGAGGAAGAGATAGGGACTTGTTGTAATAGTTTTGTAAGTGGGTAATAAATTGTGAGTGGGCTAATTAAATCCACTTATATTAATTAATAAACTTCTCCTTTATAGTCCCAATCCTCCCACTTCATCCACAAAAACTAAATTTAAAAAAAGAATGAGAATGAATGGGCTATTTGTTGCCCAATGCTCACCTTGCTGGCCTTTTTCTCTTTGTGAGCGGATTTCGAGGAGGGGCTTGGGGGTTTTTTGGAGTTGTACTACTTGGAGAAATTCTTCATATGGGTGGGTGTTCTTTCTTGCTTTCTAAAGTAAAATAGATTGCATGTGTAGAAAATTTATTGATATTTGAAATTGATATTTAGTATGAGTTTTAGTTGATTTTTGGTGATGCATGTGATATTGCTATTGGTAGAAATGAAACATGAAAATTATTGCATGCTAAAAGAAAATTCATCATGATATAATTAATTTGTTGAATTAAAATTTTATTTCATTTGTATGTTGAAATGATTATATACAAATGTCATGCCATGATTAGATCCTTTGATTTGTGCATATGTGTAAACAAACTTGTAATTCGTGTGCAAGAAATTGTGAAAGTATTAAGAGAAATTATAAAAATCAATGGGGATGATATTTGCTATAATAAAGAATATACCCCTTCATGATAATAGTGGAATTTCTTCTAATTGCAAAATATGAATACTAGATTTCAAGATAATTATTGACTTGTGTTTAATTTTATACTAATATGATTAAAATCAGTAATGAAATATATCTGGGAGTTCGGAAATGTAATTTGATAATATTATTTTGGAGAAAAAATTAGAAATTGAAAATTTTTGGAAGTTTGAAAATCGAGATTAAAACAGAGCATGAAAATGTAAAGAATTTAACACATATGATATTAGAAGTGATGTTGGGCTCTTATGGCTAGCGCGTGCGCCTTGGCGCTAGACGCTGTCACGTGGCCTGCCGGGGTCTCTTTGGTCACGGGATCGAGCCTGGGGTGGGCTTTGTTGTTCTTTCATTTTTTTTAAAAAGCAGAATAGAGGGTAGTTGGGTATTTAAAATACTCAGAGTGCCTTTATACCAACAAATGAGTTGGCTCAGTGGTTTGGGCATTTGGCCTGCTTGATATGTGGCACCGGTTCAATCTAGGGGGCTTGCGATTGTTTACTTTTTTTTTCAAAGTTTTAAAAAGAAGGGGAACTCATGGAAAATTATCACAATAATATTAAAATGAGTTGGGAATTACTTCATGCTAATAAAAATATTTTGATAAATTTAAAGAGCAAATTTTGGTTGAGTTGGAATTTAATTTAAAATAAAGATGATATATATATATATATATATATATATATATATATATATATATATATATATATACACACACACACACACAAGATTGAGAATATTAAGAGTTGGTTTATATCGAAATTAAAGCTAACATTTCAATTGGAAATAAAGAAATCTTTGTGACGATTTTGAAGAAGTTTGGAACTAAAATAATGATTTAATTAAAGAAATGAGTTCTGATTGAAATATAGATTAATATGAAAAGAGATATAAATGTTTGAAAGTGATTAATTTAAAAAAATGAGTTTTGAAATACTTTGGGAGTGATTGGTTTAACTGGTTAATTAAAAAGTCGTTTATGTGAAATTCGATTTGGAAATTATTATTGTATGAGTTTGAATACTTCATGAATACAGAGAATTGATGATTGAAAGATAAATATTTATATTGAGGTTGGATATAACCTTTTTGATCTCGGTATTGAGATGGTTGTTGGAATCTAGAGGCTAGGCAAGACCCTAGTAACCGGCATTGTGAATAATGGAAATTTGAGGAGTAAGCAGTGTGGGTTGACTCTCTCTTTGAAAGTTGTCAGTGTGGGCTGACTTTATCTTGTGTTGATTTAAGTTCGGTATGGTAAGCTAGCTCTAGGTTGTGATGATTATAACTAAACCCTAAGGTTAGGCACTATGGGGAGATGTGATGAAGTGTGGGCAAACATGAGTATGAGGGCCAAGATAGCGCGGTGGGAGGTATCTCCAAAATTACCGGGGTTGAGGCTCACGGTGGGAGATATCCTTCGGAATTACTAGGATCGAGGCGACACTCATGGGGTATTTGTGTGATGAGGTACCGATGACAACACGGTGTGGATTTCGTCTCCAGAATTATCGGGGTGTTAGGCGTGATGGCCGAAAATCACTTGCGATGGGAGAAAGACTCTCAAGAATTGTCGGGGTCATAGCTCGTGGTGTCGGTATTCGCCTCCAGAATTACTGGGTGTGAGGCAGTGTGTCCAAAATCACTTGAAGTGGAGTGTGATACTCAAAAATTATCGGGGTGGTACTAGATACTCACAGCATATCCAAAACATACATTAGTCACCATAGTAGTAATTCATAGCGAGGGATTAAACCATATAATGAGGAGTACGATAAGGGCTTGCCCTCGGACCTATGTAGTATGAGATGCATAGAATCCAAACAAGTATGCATTACTACATCGTAGTGTAAATCTGTATTAGGCATCTAAGGCATATCATACACTGACATGTTTAGGATAGTCACTCTCTTACACTTTATTGTGCATTCAAGTTTGTGTTTGCTAAAGTAAGAGAATCGTTATATTACGGCATAGTGAGGATCACTGTTTTATAATATTGCGTCGGTTGTAAGCAACTGACGTGCCCGCAGATTTTTCAGTGCAGGTCTTGGATTGGCAAGGACTTAAAGGCGATTGATGCTAAAGATCATTTTCAAAGCTGTTGATGTTGGAGTAGTATATATTCCATGTTGTATTTTATTTAACTTCCGCTGTGTAATTCTGAAACAAACAATGTGTATAATAATTTTTTTTAATTTTCTTGTAAAACTGTACGAAATGAAGTAAAAAGATCCTGTTGTGCTACGAATTACATCTAAATGGAATTCGGGTGTTACACCATGTCGCTCGATCTCCATGAAGCCAGTGGATATATAGATATTCAGTGGGATGAACTTGTCGAAGCGAGGGATGACGCTAGCGGGATTCGTCCGTTTGGGATTTCATTGGTCCTTCCTCATTTTTGCTTCTTTGCTTTTTGCCGGATGATGGCTCACTTTGATTCAGGGGATGGAGAGCCTCCTCAGCTCATATGTACTTCTCGCATCTTTGCAATAGTTCGAAGAAGTCCCGAGGAGGCTTCTTGGCAAAAGACGCTTTGAGGGAGGCATCATAGACGTTGCGTTGGAACGCAACTGTTGCTATGATCGGGACAAGGGAGGGGATAGACTTAGACTCGGACATGAAGTGTCAGACGAAGTCTTTGAGCGGTTCCTCTGCCTCTGCATCAATTCAAGCAGGGAGACACCCGTCTTCTCGGTCTTGCAGCTGCTGATGGAGTGCATGAGGAAGATCTTTTCGAACTGATCGAAAGAGGAGACTGAATCTATTGGTGATAAGAGTACCACTCCAATGATGATCCTTTTAGGGTGGTTGGGAAGGTTCTACAGAGGAGCGCATTGGAGACTCTGTGGATCATTATGAGAGTTTTGAAGCTTTCGATGTGATCTGTTGGGTCAAATTCACCGTCATATGATTCAACGGTGGGGGCTTGAAGTTTTCTGGCACAGGGGCTTCGAGGATAGCCCTAGTGAAATGAAGTCGGATGCGGCGGTAACCTCCTCTTCTGTAACCATCCCTTTGACTGTTCTATTCAAAGTGGTTCTCCATCTTTCGAAGGCAGCGGAGCACCACGTCTTATCGCCCATTGGATTGAGTTAACTCGTGGGACTCTTCTTCTTGGTTGGTTATAGGGTGCTGACTACTCGCCAGGCAACATCTGTTTGGGGCTCCTTGTAGGGCTTTAAGGACTTGATTAATGAAGTCGCTGAATTCGGCCCAAGACACGAACACCTCTTCTCTGTCACGCCAGGGAGCTCGCCGACTAACTAGAGTCAAGCTCCTCCCATGTCTTCGTCCTTGTGGTGAGGGAGTTAGACGGGATCTCTACTACCGGGGTGAAGGGCTTCTCTGCCTCTTTTGGCATTCCAAGTGGGGAACACCATCCTAGGAGCACCTTTCATCTAGTCGATGAAGAAGGTCTACCCCTTCGAGGCAGGAGTTGATGACTTAACGGAGGTATGGCTGAACGGGAGGCATCGTGGAGTATGGACTAATCCCCGATTCTCTGCAGGACAGTTGTGTCGAGAGCCCACTGTAGCAGCCCTGCTAAGAGGGGTTGTGACGGCGGATGAGGAGGTGGCAATGACAGAGGAACATGACCGGCTAGGCGACTGGCGGCAACAGCCTTTTGTTTTCTCGCAGGTGGCGTGGTCATAAGTGTTCTTGACAGACGGATCTGATCGGAATGGCAGATCTATGGCTTTCCCATGGTTGGAGCCAATATGTTGCTTCTTCTTTTTTAGTGTGGGATCAATTAAAGGATGAGTTCTTTATTTGAAGAGGAAAGCTCTGATCTGGGTTTGGTTGGCTGATGCTCGCCTGAATCTCGATCTGGATGGTTGAATCGTCTAGATCTGGATCTGGAAGACTGAAAATGTACGAGAACCTGCAAAATATCTTAACACTAGAGGTGACTCCGAAAAAAGAACTTCCGATGCTCAAGTCAGCAACCCAGAATAAAGATTAGGGTTTTAGTGGAGAAAGATTGATTACATGTTACTTATTGAGGGGGGGGGGGGAGTATTTATAAACTAGGAGTTATAGAAGATAGATAAAAAAATGTATCTTTTAAGATTCAGTTGAAGATTCCCCTGGTTAAGGGATAAGATTAGGGGATTTGACTGACAGCTGTAATTAGTTGAAAATCCCTCTTTCTTAGGATGTACTAATCCCTAATTATGGATCTGGTTGAGCTGACGGGCCCGTAGATGGCCCATGTTCTTCCTGTGGGCATGTTGTTGTTAGGGAATTATTATTTTGCCATGGAAATCTTCTAGATGCGTGTTGAGATCTGGTGGCGATCTGGGAGTGCGAACAATGCAAGTAAGATTGTGATCATAGAGAATGGCCTTCCCTTTGTTGATCTGGTGAACGAAATGGCCTTCCCTTTGTTGACGTGGTGAACGAAATCTCCTGGAGGTGTTGATCTGTCATCTCTAGACTAGCTCGCTGCTATGCTCGAATCGCTAATGATATGGTTAAAATCAGAGCCACACGACCTTAGTACACATCTCGAAGCTTTCCAGGGCAAGACAGTAATTTCCCAACAACAACAGACCCGCTAGAAGAACATGGGTGTAGTACCCCGCAAAATAGCATACAACTATCTTGCATTGTAGTCCGTGCACGTCTGAGTATTGCACGCGATTATATATATTTTTCTAATAATTATCAGTTTTAACTGAGAAATTTCTGATATATGAGCTATTCTGAACCCGATAAGATAAACTCGGGATATCTTCTCAATTAAACAGTGGATTTGGCCCGATTGTTTTAACAAGACAATTTTCGGGAGAAAATAATAATTTTTATAAAACTTATATTTTTTTTTATAAATTCAAAAATGAAATTGAATTGTAATTAACTATGCTTATTTTTGCTCTAGGGTTAGGATCGTTTCTTCTTAACCTAGGGTATGGTAACCTAGGGTTAAGCTAACCCTCATCATGATAGAAACCCTAGCACATATCTTGGTGAGAATCAAAGGTAGACTTTGTGCCATGAGAAGTCTTCATGGAGACTCCAAGATGAGTCTTGAAGTTTCTAGAACTTGTTGTGTTGTCCTCATCTCACCCACACACCTCCACTCACTCCCACACTACCCCATCTCCACCCTACACCATTTCCGACCCAATCTCCAACCCTCCCTCCATCTTCAATAAATGACCCCCTTCACTCACCTTCTCATTCTCTTCTCATTTTTACCTTGTTTTGTTTCAAAAAAAAGGGGGGGAGGAGAAGGAAAGAAAAAGTGGACAAACTCTACAAAGCAAGTGAGCAAAGGGAGAGAAGCAAGCAAGCAAAACTACAAGGAGTCTCTTGCAAAACAAGGAAGTGGGTGATTCTCTTAAACTCAAAAAATTTAGTTTCTTTTTGTGTATGTGATTTTAGCATGTAGTACGAGTTAAGAAAATCTTGGTTACCATGTGTGATTATTTACATGCTAAGAAAAATAATTTGTATGGTAGAATATCTCTTTTCATGAAATTTTGTTAAAGAAACATGTATGAATATGTGAGTTTGGGAAGTTTCTAGCTCTCAAACGGTGTGGAATTTGGACTCAAATTTTGGGAACTTGTTATTCCATGTATTTAGAGATTCCATGAATTTTTTCATAATATTTGGAAGCTATTTAGTAGCCCAAACACTTAGACCAATTTCGGACAGAGAGCAGTCAAAAAAACTGCTGACTGTGTGAGATTTGTTATGACTTTCCGAAGTCATAACTCAAAATTGGTTGGGTATTTTGAGTTGAAATTTTTTTTGGATACTCTTGTATGTGTCTAAAACCATATTCTTAAATTTTATATTTTTCTCAGGTCATTTGATGCCTCAAAGAATTTGTAGATTGCAACTGGTCTTAAGAACAGAAGCTGAATTCTGTCGGTTAGAAGACTGACGTTCCAATAGTCATAACTACTTGTGTGTGTATGATATTGCTATGAAAATTTTTCAGTAGCTTTTTGTATGATTCTATTTGATGATTCTCAAATTTTAGAATTTTTAGATAGCATTTGATCAAGTTTCAAAAATAAATAGTATGGAGAAGTAAAGACCCTGTTGAAAAGCAGCTGAAATTTTATGCTATATTTGAGGTGTCATAATTTTGTGTATTATGAATCTGGATGCAAATTTTGGACACAATAGAATGGTATGTGTTTGGTTTAATAATCTCAAATTTCATGAGCTTTGGACTTAAGGTTGATTTGTTATTGAATTTTTAAGTAGACCAGGTTCAGCTTAGTACAGATTGACTAGTCTGTGAAGATGAGTAATTCTGGAATTATGGGTAAAGAATTTGGAAGATTGATCAACTAGAGAATTTTAGTGGGGATTCATAAATTTCCAAAACATCTGGAATTATGTAATTAAGGTTTGTAGTTTAAAAGTTATGATTTTCCGAAGACTGGGGCAGATCTAGTCTTAGTCGAGGCAGTGTTTGCTAAAAGAGCCAATTCTTCCTTGTTTGTGCACCTGATTGAATTTTGTGTTTTTGAGGATTTTAGTGATGGAATTGAGGATGTGTTCTACTGGGAAGTTGTAGTAGACACTCCTACCTTTCCATAGAATCCGGAATCGAGTGATTCCGATGAGTGTGCAAATTTCTATGCTATTAGAGAAGTACAACAAGTACATGAAGAGATGTACAACTGAGAGTATATGAGATTTTATAGTGTCATGATGATTGAATTTGAGGGAATGATTAACTAGAAAGTTATAGCCTAGGGTCTTAGCTTTCCAGAGTGGGTGGTATCAAGCAATTCCGAATTATATCTTGGAAGATATGGGTGTTGCAAGTTCGGCAACCTGTTGCCTTGATTGACTTCAAGCATTGTTAATGCAGGGGACTTGAGTTCTGTAGGAAATTTGAGGATATTGTCTACTAGGGGATTGCATTAGAGTCTCCTGCCCTTCTAGAAAACCAAATTTTGTTGTATTCCAATGAGTGCAGCTTAAGTCGCCACAACGGCTTATGATTGGAAGATTGATAAGGAATTTCTCTGTATGACGCAGTAGGGTGACCTTGAGCTATTTGAATTTAAGATGTTTTAAGCACTTCATGCAACTTAGATAAGTTTCCTGTACTTAGCCCTCATGGTGGACATGAGTGAGTTGAGAGTATGGTTATATGGTCGATCTTGTGATCTGGTGTCTTGATGCTGGAGTCTGTCAATGGTCAGAGGATTGGTATTTGTGTATGTTACCTTCATTCACAATTTTTATGTATCTTTTGGGCGCCGATGGACTACTCGCTGAGAGTCATGGGCCGGGGTTATGGTCGATGACCTGTGAAGGTATTGGGAATCGGTGAGTGTGATTCCCGTGATTATTGTTATTTTGACAGACTAGTCAGGCTCGACATTGTTTGATCAATACCGTGTATGATTTTTTTTGGAAGTGCTGGACAGATCCAGCCACCTTTAGAAGTGGTCCCTTTGCATGTGTATAATTGTCCTCAACTCTCAAGTGTTGAATTGAGGGTTGGGGGGGGGGGGTATTTCTATATCCCAATACTTGTTATTTTGGTGTCTTGGGTTGTTAAGACACGAGTAGTGACTTGAACGACATTTGAGTTGTCAACATTTTCTAAGTTAGTTGCCTACACTTATCAACCATTAGGCCAACTTGGGGATTTCCGCCCTAATGATTGAAAGTGACTAACTCGGGCGCCCGACGAATTCATGGGAGATGATCACGGGCCAAGTTAAGGACGAGACTAAATGGGGAAAGTGGCGAGCAAGTGATCACGTCGCCGGAGCTGCAGGTTGATATACAGGAACGAGGGTTTCTAGTAGGGAAACTGCTTGAGACTAGGCATAACTTAGACTAGGAATCAGTTGGTGACCATGCCTATGTAACTTGTCTAGGTAGACTAATGTCGGTTAGATTTTTCCGTCACCTATAAGCTGCATTAGTTTCTAGCGACTTGTAGTCGGGTGTTGTACTCTCCTGTCATTAGGGATACATGATGTGGTGCGTATCTTGCAATGTTGATTCCTGAAGTACCGTGGTAAGAACGGGATGAGATTTCTTGGCGGATAGGGGGAATTAGACCTTAGAGGCCATCAAGTTCTATGCTGGTGGACAAGAACGGGTCACATGGGCTACGGTCCTGTGAATCTTTGGCGCCAAAGGTATGCTGCAGTGTATCTTTAAGTTCGTCATGGCTTTTGAGTGGGGTCCGGGAGTCGGGCACTAGTGGCAAACCGAGACACTGCTAAGTGACTGCAGAACGGATGTGCCCGATTAATCTGCAACCTTATCAACCACGATCCATCTATTAGGAACATGACGAATACAAGAGTAGGATGCATGGCGAGGGTTCAAAACCCTAAACTTGGAGACAACGACTTAATTTGGAAAGTATGTAGTATGGGATGCATACATTTCCAAAGTCTCGCTTGCATTTAGTTTAAGTACATTCTGACCTTTGCATTAGATTACCAGGGCTTATCGTACACGGACACCCTTGACCCGACTCCACTTTCTTTCCTTTTAGTCACTTTTCTATTTGCATTCAATCTTGATTTGTCTAGTTCGAAGATCGCTGTTTTCTTATCATCATTGCATCAGTAGAATTACTGACGTGCCCACTCAATTAGGTACTGATACCGGGTCACGAGTGTAGGAGAACCCAAGACCAGCAGGGCATCCATGTGGAGTGGCAGTGTACATGCCTACCATTCGAGCAAATGCCGGAACATCAGAGTAGTCCAGCGGGAGGTCCGAGCTACAGGGCGCATCTCAGGGAAGCAGCATGACCACTCGGTGGAGCTTCCAGTAGAGAGTTGTTGGTTACCGTTCTGGGTGGCAGATGGAATCGTTACGTTGTAGTATCTGTAACAAGTTAATGTAATTTGTATTCCTTGTTCAAGAGCACTACAACGGTTGTAACTAATGGTGTAATAACTCTGATGGCAAATAAAAGTTTTTTTTTATATTCCGTGTTATTTACTGTTGAGATGCATTTGAAGAAAAAGATTCTGGCTGTGACACAGATTTCCAGTAACGGGGATTCGGGGCGCTACAATGGGCCCTCTTCAGGCCCATCAGATCAACCTTATCCACAGTTATGGCTTACTTGCAGCTTAAAAAAGGGATTTCTAGCTGTTAGTAAAATCCCCTAATCTTATTCTTTAATCAGGGGAATCTCCAAACGAATCTTAAAAGATACATTTTCAGGTCTATCTTCCATAACTGATTCACAACTTATAAATACCTTCCCCCTTCCATCAGTCAAAGGTAATCAATCTTTCTCCACTAAAAAGCCCTAATCTTTATTCTGGGTTGTCGACTTGAGCATTTGAAGGTCCTACGCCGGAGCCACCCCTAATATTAAAACTTTTTGCAAGTTTTCGGATGTTTTCAGTCATCCAGATCCAGATCCACGCAATTCCAGTCATCCAGATCAGGATTCAAGCGATCTCCGGGCTTTCAAATTCAGATCCTTCTCAATCGTTTATATCAGCGCTTTCTCCTCAATAAAAGAACCCATAATTTGATTGCTCCCACACCAAAATCAGCAGCAACAGATTGACGCCAACTATGGAAAAGCCATAGATCTACCGCTCTGATCAGATCCATCCACCACGAACACTTCTAACTTTGCCTAAGCTGCTCTAACAACTCATTAACTTCCTACAATGAGTTCAGTGTTCCGCTCGCTGCTCGAGCCACTCCAATAACTCATTAACTTCCTACAATGAGTTCAGTGTTCCGCTCGCCGCTCGAGCCACTCCAATAACTCATTTAACTTTCTACAATAAGTTTGGTGCTCTGCTTACCTCTTAGCTGCTCTAACAACTCATTAACTCCATACAATGAGTTCGGTGCTCTGCTAGCTATTCGAGCTACGCCAACAACTCATTAACTGTAACCCCTGTTTTTCACTTTTGGTATTTTTGAGGGTATTTTTCATTTTTGTGAATTAATATTTTCTACTGTATTTTTTGGAACAATAAATTTAATTATCTTTATTCTATAATATTTTTCTGGCAGTTTGACCTCCTTTTGTTGATTGTGCGCCGTTTGGCCGTTTTTCGACATTTTGAGCTCTTTTTCTCAATTTCTTGATCTCGTTCATGTATAAATATTATTTTAGGGTCATGGTGGATTTTTAGGAGAGTTTTGACCAATTTGAGATTTTTGGCCTTAAGGAGATTTTTAGGAGCTATATGATTCATTGTATTTTGTATCTCCATTTGAAATCTACCTAATATCCATTACCCAATTGTATACCTATTGTTTCATATTGATATCCACTACCCATTAACCCACATTTGATCTCCTATATATACCCCAAATACTAATTAATCCCTAACCCTAATATTTTTCTCTCTCCCTCTCCTATTCCAAATCGGCCTCCACTTGAATCAATCCCGGCCTGCCTTCTTCAACCCTAGGCCGACATCCCCTTGATCTCTCTTGCCTTGGCCGATCACCCATACCTTCCCTCTCCATCTTTCTATACTACTTCGCCTCGATTCTACCTCGTCTCTCCTTCTTCTTGTGGCCGGCAAGCACCAAACCAGCACCACCCTCCACAAAACAACACCTTTACACCTCTCCCCGCTGTTTTGTATTGTGGGCACCTCCCACTTTGGTTCGTGTGTCAAAGAGATCAACCGTTGGCGCGTTTTGTTCGTGGGTTTCGCTCGAAATCGCGTTAGAAGGCATTTTGCTCGTGGGTTTTCTTTGAAAGGCTTGGATTCGTCGAGTTCGTCATCACAAAAAGGCAAGTAACTTGTACTTAAATTTCTTAGGTTGATACAAGTAGAAAGTTCACACATAGGATAGGTTGAAACTACAGACGGACAAAGATCATGTTTTTAATTGTGGGTTTCGTCTCTATTGTTCAAAACAGGCCATAGACGACTTAGGACATGAATTTGATAGGTTTCTGCCTTAGGATTCACCCAAACGCGATTTTGATCGCGTATGCGACATATTGTATACCCGATGTATGTTTGAACACCCATATGAGAAATACTAGATTTTGACTTGTTAGATACCCTCCATTATGACATTTGGACCATGGGTAGACAGCGTTTTGAATTTGGAAGAGTTTGGATGATTTTTGAGGAAGTTATGACGTTTTGAAGTTTAGTTGAGAAATCTGGAAATTTGGGTTGTACTGGATTGATTGTTGTTTTACCTAAATTAGAGTCCGAATCTAAACATGGCTATTTCTGAGTAATTTGTAGAGAATTGAATCTAATTTCTAATCCCACTGATTTCATCCTGTTTGGAGTTCATATGAATTAGTTATGATTATTTTAGTAACTGTATGCCGGTAGTTCCCAGATTCATTTCGAGGTAGATTTTATCACCAATTTATTTTCAAGATCCAAGTTAGACATAATTTCATGCCACAAGATTTTGTCCAGTGTTTCAATATGATGTTAGGTAGTTCTCTGATTTTTTTGGTAATTAAAAGATGAGTTTTGAGATATGCCTTACATTCTTTTCTATAGATCGCTTTTGCTGTAAACTGCGTGTGATTGTATGTTGAATGCCGTGTTCACCTTATTTCTAATTACTGTATGTATATTTGATGTGAGATATGACAGTTGGGTAATTGTGTATACTTTCATCCCGTTTTGGCGGAAGTGGATTTTGATGCGCTGTGTGCAAGATATGCATGATTTTGTACAGCGGTGTTGAAGAATTCCAGATCCATCAAAACTGTGTTATGGGTTACTATCTATTTTTGAAAACATATCTTTACTTTCTGGAAAAATATGAAAATTTATATTTTGAGACTATACATATAGGGAATTGCCCCAGATTTTTCGTGAATTTTATTAATGACTTTGTATACTGTTTTCATGTGGTTTAAGTTATTCCCCTGTTTTCTGGCTGTACATGAAAACTGTGTTGAATTGTGTTTTGAGTCGAGATGTTGTGAAATAGAATGTGGATTTATTATACCGGTTAGAAGCGTGTGGAAGTCTAGTTTCCAGATCCTTCGACGGATTATGATTTGCATGTCTGTAGATCTTTGGATCACTGTTTTTGTACAGACTGGTCTTGCTGTCCTGTTTATAAACATACGCCAAGTTGCTCGTATTTGTGAATGTTTGGTACCTATACTTGCTGATCTAATTCCCTGAGTCTAAACCTGATTATAACCTGTTAGTATGACATTATTTAGTACACTCTCATGCCTACACTCTCATACCTGTTGATGATCTTAATAATAAAAGAAACAAGCCGGGGTTTAAGGAAATGATCTAGTAGTGGATAATTCAGAAATGTGTACTCGGAAGGGGACCCGTGTTTCCCATTTTGCTGCATGGACCTTTGGTTCATGTACCTGTTACCTGTTGCTGCACGTACCTGTTGGTCGTGTACCTGTTGCTTCATGAACCTGTTGCTGCATGAATCGGATGATTCGTGTACCTGTTATGATTCATGAACCTGTTTTCCTGTACCTGAGTATACTGCCCTCTATGGTCCACTATGAAATCTAAAGCGAAACTGTTTGTTGTAGCAACCATTTAGTAAAAACTGGGATGCATGTCGTGCTACCTAGATAGTTAATAAAAAGATTAGACTTAACATAACCTGATTATCCTGATTATCATGTTTACCTGATACATGGTTACCTGTTACCTGTCACCTGTACCTGATATTTCTGTTACCTGTTTTCCTGATACTTGATACAGATTTACCTGATTACCTGAATACCTGATAATTATACATGTTTAACTGTTTAACTGTTGACATATGTTTACCTATACCTGTTAGTATATCCTGTGATTAGATAGTGTCCATGTGCTTGTATCCTATTCTATTTGTGACCCGGACTTGCCATTGACGGGTACTGTGTTTTCTTCTTTTCCTTTTTCCTGCATTCGATGATTGCAGATTACGGTGGACAGATTCAAGAAGGTACTGGTGGTTCGCAGTATTAGTTGCTGATTATTATTTCTGTTTCCTGTTAGAACTTTATTCTGTATTCGTGAACTTGATTATTCCTGTACTTGAGACTTGAGTATTATTTGTATTTGGGCGATGTGACCTAGAATATTTGTTCCAGACTCTGTTTTTATTTGAGAACAAGATATTTGGTTTCAATTAATTTCTGTTGGTAAAATTATCTCAATGATGCATGTTGGTTCCACTCTTTGCTTCCGACTGTGATATATATTGACTCTGATATATGTTGACTCTGATATACTGCCTGTGATATATATATTGTAAAGATTTCTGAAAAAGCTTAAGGATGATTATATTCATTCGCTGGGCTTGTGTTACATGCCCGTATTCTGTATTTTTAGGAAGCGGGGCGTGACATTAACTCCCTACAATTAGTTTGGTGATCCACTCGCATTTCGAAATACTCCAAAAACTCATTAATTCCCTACAATGAGTTCGGTGCTCCGCTTGCCGCTCGACTTGCCCCAACAACTCATTGACTCCATTCAATGAGAGTCAACGAGTTTGATGTTCCGCTTGTCGCTCGAGCTACACTAACAAATTATTAACTCCAACTATGAGTTCGGTGCTTAGCTCCTACCCGATTTACACCAACAACTCATTGGCTCCAAAAAATGAGTACGGTGCTTAGCTCCTTTTCTAAACTGCTCTCATAACTCGCTACTCTCAACTAACAAATTCAGGGTCCAACATGTGACTCGAGTTACTCCCGTAACTTGCTAACATCAAGTTCGGAGCTCAGCTCATCACTCGAGCTGCTCCCTCAACTCGCTAACTCTCAAATAAAAAGTTCAGAGTTCAGCTCATGACTCAAGCTATTTTCGCAACTTGCTAACAAGTTCGGAGTCGGCTCATCACTTTAGCTACCCCCCAGCTCGCTAACTCTCAATGTAACCCCTGTTTTCCATTTTCTGTATTTTGGGTGTATTCTTTTCTTTCTGTGTATTTATTCATTTTGTACTCTTCTATTTCTTCCGAAACATGTATTTGATCTTCGTTCTCATAATAAATCCATCTGTTTTGACATTTGACTCTATGTTGTGGCATTGAATATTTTCTTGTTTTGATCTAATCTTTCTGTCCTAATTTATTGTCTCCGATTTAATTTGTTTTGCTCCAATTAATCTTGTTCATGGTCATTTGTTTTTTTTTTTTTGGGGTCTAATTAGATGCCCTATTATCTCATTAATGGGATCATCCTATATTTTATTGGATCCAATTAATCCCCTTAAACTCTATTCTAATTTGTATTGGATCCTAAAATCTAACTACCCAATATGCAACCCGTTAAACCCATAAACCCAACTTCTACCCGTCAGCACACCAAACCCTAATATACTCACACCTATATATACAATACCCTGTTCATCCCCCTAGCCACCTATTACTCCCGAAACCCTAATCTCATCCCTTTTATCCCTGTGTGCATCTCCCGACCTCCTTCCAAACCCATCCCGGTGCTCCTCAGCCTCCCTCCTCTGTTCCCTCGACGCCCTAACGGTCGATGCCACCGAGCACCAGACCCTGACCTCTCCCTCCTCTCCCCCCGTGCCTCTCTGTCACTACGCCATTCGTAGCGGCAGACAACAACAACAGCTTCGGCAATAAGCACTACCGTCACCCTCGCCGCTGTCCACAGTTTTGCTCGACCATGCACACCCCGGGCTGCCATTGCTTGGCTCTATGTGCGTGTGGTTGATCTTGGGTGTTCATGCAATTGTGTGCTCGTGTGTTCGTGAGTCGTTCGTTTGAGATCGTGCCCGGGAAACCGTTCCCGTTATTTTCGCTCTTTGCATCGTTTCCGTCGTCGACTATAAGGTAAATAACTTGTATTCTTTTTGTTGCAAATACAAGTACTAAATACCGCATGTAGTGTAGTTTTGTTCTAGAGTCATTTCTCGTGAAAACCCTTGTTAGATATTGTCTCTACTTGTTGATCCATCCTTAGTTGTCTCGTTACACACACGACATAAAAAAACTTAGTTCATCTCTCGAAAAAATGCAAACGAAATTAGTTCATCTCTCGAAAAAATAACTCATCTTCAATATAAAAAAATTGTTCAGATCTACCTAAAATGGAAGTTTCGGAAATAAATAGTACAATTACTGGAAAAGTAGTCCATTTAAAAAAGAAGCGGCATAGTTTCGACATGAAAAGTTCATTTCAACCAAAAATTAGTAAGATTTAGATAAACAATATGTATGTACGTAAGCTGGGGAAGTAGTTCATTTCTCAATGGAATAATTTATCTTCCATTTAAACAGTTCAATTTAAAACAACCCATTTCCAAACAATGCAAACTTTAGGGGCTTATTAGGAACCTTTTATTTACCGAGGGGGTTAAAAAAGTAATTTGAAAAGTCAAAGGGGTTAAAAGGATAACGTTAATGGCCATGTGTCTAAAAGGAATTTACCCAATTAAGTTACGAGATAATTAGCGAAATGACCCACTTTTTGAGAATATTTGACAAAATGACCTAGTTTGAAAACTATTTAGCTAAATGACCTAATTACTATTTAGATTTCTATAGTATACTTCCTATAGTAATTTCTATAGGATGTGTGACCTTTCTTTAAATTCTAAAAGTTTTTGCGTTTTAAGATAATTTCTACTTTTATTATTAAATTTTTGTTTTCTATTCTATAGCTTATAAGTTAGTGATTAATTTCAAGAAAATTATTGAAATTAAGTAAAAATTACTTACTCTGTACTGACTCTGATACCAACTGGGTGCGAAGCGTGAAATCTCTCCTGAAAAATAAAATTAAAGAGAGTTTAGAAAAACTTTAAAACTTTAAAGGATCAATTTTTTTTAAAGATGATAATTTTATGTAAAATAATATTCTTCGAAATAATGCATATTGTCTATCTCAAAAAAGTAATCAAATGTGTCTTCAAGATCTCCCATATATTCTAATTCTGTCTCAGATATTTTACTATTACTATCATATGGGGGTTCTTCCAGTTCTTCCATATGTCTATTTCCTTCTCCAATCTGTTCATTTTCTTCTAGAAATTGTCTATATGCTGTCGTAGGGCTCCCGATATAACTACTAAATACACAATTCTCATAAAATAATAAAGATATTTCATAAAAAGTTAGATCATCAATTATTTCGACATTTATATTACTAGTTTCTCCAGGATTTATTTGATTTATTATTATAATTATTACTCGTTGTACACTAAAGAAGGATAATTTGAATTCATAATAATCATTCATAATTGTTACTCTATGAGGAAATAAACATAAAAAACTAGCATTCTATCACTTCCTTGATAATTAATCATTAATTCAAAAATTTCTGAGGCAATACTCAAACTATTATTATCCATTAGTTCTATTGAACAACAATAATCATAAAATCAGGAGTAGAGAGAGATTTCTAAGGATACCCTAAAAATCAAAACAAAACGGCCGATCATGCTTCCGACCTAGTTAAACTTCTTCGAAATGCTTCTGTACCAGTTACTACCAGTGGATAAAATACCTCTGGTATGCACCCCGATTTCAGTGCTCCTTTTACATTCCTCCCATCCCAGGATTACTATGTTGTCAAGAGAGCTTCATCCGAGAGATATGTCTGGAACAACTAGTAGTACTTCGATACAGGCAACCACAACCTAGCTCATTTCCTACTACTAGGTGTACAGTCTAACTATAGAAGGTTACAAATGAGTCTTTTTGCAAGATCCTTCAGGCAGAGCCTTACAAAACTCTCCCTAAGTAAGAAAAATTAGTTTTTCATACCTTATTTTGTACAAGATCTTGTAGTAGAACTCATAGAAATTTAATTTTATTTCTCTCAATCTCCTTACAGACCAAACTTTTCTTACAAACTTATATGGAATTTCTCTCCTCCTAGATAGTCTGCCCCTCTCCCTTACCCTGTCTCCTCTTTTATAGAAGAAGGGATGGCTTTACACCATATACAATTATTGTTCTCATTACATCATTGCTTACATCATAGATGAATAATTGAGCTAATTACGTCACTGCTTACATTGAAGATTCTTTTCTAGGCCAACATCTTTACGTGCTTCACATCAGAAATAGCTTTTCGTCAGCCTTCTCTTGTTATTTTCTGCATTGTCCGCATTCATGCTGTGGTTCCATCCTCATCAATCTACAGTAGTGGTGTAACCCCTATTTCTGCAAATACGTATTTTCTGAGTATTTTTCTGTATTTCAAGATTTATAAAATTGTTATTGTTAAATTTGTTTTGAGTTCTTAGTTAAAACATTTTCTTAAACAATAATTATAATTGTTTCGAATAAACTTTGTTTCCATTTCTACTTGGTCAACTATTTGCGTTTTAACCCTCAAAGATATTATTACTGTTTCGACTATTTCAACAGAATTCCTATTTATATATATTGATAATATCCTGAGGATTGCTATTATTATTGTTAGTATTTTTATTGTCATTATTATTATTATTAATGTTATTATTAGTATTACTATTTTATTGTCATGGTTATTATTTCTATTCTTATGGTTATGATAATTAATTAATATTATTATTTCAATAATTGTGTTTTTAATTGTTTCAAATAATTTATGTAATACAAATTATATTTTTATCATATATCTTATTTATTGTATTCGGATTTGTATTGATCAATTGCATTATATACAATGTATTTTATTTTATTGGATCTATATCCAAATACCCATTAGCTCAATATCCTATCTTTTTCCTATAAATACCCTAATCTCTTTTATTAAAACCCTAATCTATTATTAATCCCATAACCCTGGCCGCCTAACCCTCTTTCCCTGTTCAACCCTCTTATACTGTCATCCACCCCCTTCCCCCCCGACTCTCTCTCCTTCTCCCTTTCGCTGTTTCCGCCACCGAACCCACAAACTCATCTCCGTCGCTCCTCCCATCACTCTGACCATCCACCCTCGTCACCGTCTTCATCCCTGTGCCACCATCCCCTTCCTCGTCATCTTCATCTCCCGCTCGAACTCCCCCATTGCCGAGCCGCCATTGCTTCGCTGAACCCATTCCTCACCGTCTCGCCCTCACCATTACCACCCTGATCCTCTCCGCTCACCCTCGCATCCACCTGCAGATCCCTAGCGTCGCCGTCCAAGCCCCAAGGTTGCTTCGTCTTCTTCCTCTGTTTTCGAGCGAAAACGGAGTTTGCCACGTCAGAGTCTTGTCGCTGCCGTCGCTTCTCGATCGTAGCGCTCCGTCGTCGTCGTCAGTCGTCGCGCCGCTGCGCCATCGTCCAGAGCCGCGTCGCGATTGTCATTCTCTCTCTCTGTCGAAGATTGAAGACGAGAGCCCATTGGTCGATTTCACTGTTCGGTGTTCAGCACACAGCGGATCCAGACCGCTGTTTGCTGTTCATCCCGATCTTGTGTGGAGCTTTTTCCCAAGTTGCTGTTGTTGCTTTGCTATTAATTCTTTGCACGGGTTTTACAAGTGCTCTTTTGGGATTTTTGCCCGGGATTTCGATCCCATTATTCTTATTATTTGAATATGCAAATTAACAGGCAAGTCTCTTCTTGAACTAATATTTTATTTTTTTTCAAGTTTATTTGATTTCTGCAAGTAGACCCAGTCCCTATTTGTTATCATACTGCTTTTGATAATTCCGTTAAGTTTATCGAGGATTTACACGAGCTAACCCGACATACTCTTAATATCGTGCCGTCTCTTTGATCTAAAACCTAGTCCCTACTGCCAAAAGCATAGGACTACTTGATAACTAGATTCATGCATAGGACTACTTGATAAGTTGGATATGTTAAATTGAATGTGCTAGATTGAAGTTGATCGATGAATTGATACCATGCCTGTGATAATCGTATCTTAAACTTAGAAATTTGCATGTTGACACCTAGGATCACTTTGATTACCAATTTGCATTCTATACATGTGATCGTATTGCCCTTTTATGTTAAAACAATTCCTAGACTGCTAGTTGTTTTATTTTGAATCAGATTTTCAACCATGCTACTATCATAATTTGAATTAACTTTTTGAACATAAATTGTAGCCCCAGATGCCTAGTTAACTTTCCCTTTTTGCGGATTTGAATTCCGATGTGTAACCTGCTAGATATCATCATTTTAGTACAGCCATGTTAGAATTTCCAGATTCACAAATGCATGCGTATCCTGCTGTTCTACAATTTATTTGACCCTGTTAATAATAAGATAAAAATATGAAATAAATTAGGCTATACCTAGACATGTATAGGTACTTTTCAGAATTTTTATAGATTTTATTAATGAGTTATCTGACCTAAAATAATTAGTTGAACACAACTTATTGCATGCTGCCTAAACATAAAACCTGAATAGAATAGAGTTTTCACCCTAGTTCCTGTATCTTTTATATGCCTTAATTATATTCTCTGGAACCGTATGGAAGTCTAATTTTTAGGCCTTCTGACAGATTCAGGTTTGCTATTTTGTAGTGGCCATAATCCATGTTTTAGTACAGCAAGGTCATGCTGTCCTGATTGTGTGAATTGTGCTTGTATGATGCATTTGCTTCATGCTTTGTCTATAACGCATAGAATTAGACACACTTAGTACCATACAATATTGACACCCTCTTGCATGCTCACATAGGATGAAAATAAACTAATAACAAGTCGGGATATCATGGGTTGGACTTGGTAGTGAACTATCGGAAAATGTACTCGGCAATGCGTTATCGTTATATTGTATTAGAAGGAGGAGAAATATTGTATTGGAAGGAGGAGAAGTATTGATTGGAAGAAGTATTGATTTTTAATTATTGATTGTAAAACTATCTTTATCGACACCGAGTACACGATGTGTGAATTCACCATCAGCCTAAAACGTTCACTGTGTGTTTGCGCCGAACCTGTAGTATGGAATGCGGTAGTACGTGCACTAGATAGGCTAATAAAATGATTAATAACCTGCATACTTGATCCTGTATTGAACTTGACTTGACATCACGCATTACATGTGTAATTATTGTACACCTTTGATATTATCGCCTGCTCTTTGCTTTGTTCTTTGACTTTGACCCTGTCCCTTTTTCTTTGATATTCATGCTTTCCTTTATCCTCTGTTTTTCTTTACTTGCTACCTACGACTTGCACTAAGGGCACTCATTTCTTTCTTTTTAGATCAAGAATTAACAGGTACCGAAGAAGCAATACTAGAAGAACTTGGTGAGCAAACTCTCTGAAAATTGGAGCTGGACTATTAGACTATTTTAGCTATTCTTGTTATTTGCTTTTGTATTGCTTTTATCATACTTTGTATTCTTGGGCTTTTATGACCCGAATATTGTTTTTATCCCAGATGTTGGATTATTACTGGTGAATTTATTTCATGATTATCTTGGAGTTTATTCTTTGCTTATGTGATTATATTCTTCCTGAGTGGTTGTTTTCTCTTGTATATTGTTGAGTTAATCTGTTACAGCTTATGGATGATGTATAATCATTTGCTGGGCCTTCGTTATATGCTCGTATTCCCGTATTTCGGGAAGCGGGGCGTGACAAGTGGACAACTGTCTCTTCTGTCATTGTCATGTCTCCTTTATACAAGATTCGATACCAGCTGTCAAAGACTTCTTTCTTTGACTGTGGTTGTTTAATTTTTGCTATGCTGTAAATCATTAATTTTTGTAGGTCAGGGCTATCATAGATCCATATGTTACCGTCTCTATTTTGTGTGTTCTTCAGTTCACAATACATTGTTCCAAATCCAGTAACTCTTCTTTCTGGGATCAGTTTTTCAAATTCTTCATTTTTATATGGTATAATGTTGGTTGCTCTAAATAGGATTTGAGTAGTCATCCCTATCTTTATAACATGTTTAGCTGGTAGTTCTCATCATCTTCAAGGAATTCTGGAATAACTGAAAATACCCGGACATATATTTTGGATGCCTTTGCGAGACCAAAATAAATTTTAGCAGCTTTATATACTTCTATTGGTAACTGGCTAAGTCCTTCACATTCTCGAGATGGATAGATGCAGTGGATAAGTCATCTTTCGAACAAAACTCTCACTGTTTTTGGATTTGCTCCTGGTAGTATGATTGCTTTGTTCATATGTTGTTGAGAAATAGTCTTGATAAATTGGTTGACCTGAGTGGTTTGGCATAATTTCTCAATATATTGTAAAAATAAATTCTTCTTGGAGTATTTTGGAGGATCTGAGAGCAAACTCTTTTTGTAGGTAGTAGGCTTTATGGATGTGGAGTTTTCTTCTTGTGTGGCTATTTTTGTGATCCCACTTATATTTTGTGGGTTAATAGGTTCACTCCATTCGCTCATTTTTGCAATATGATTTGTATTTATATGTTGGTAAAATATACTTTGAAGACCACATATTTGCAGCTATAGTTGGTTAAATGCTCCTTTTAATTGCTCCACTGTCTCCTTTAGGTAGACTATATCTTGTTCTATATGCTGAACTCTACTTTCCATCTTGTTAAAATGAAATTGTTAGCTTCTTGATAAGAAATCTGCTAGGATGTTATCTTTTCTATTGAGAAGTCGTAATGTGCTAACTCCATTTGCCATCTTATCAACCTTTTATTTGCTATAGTTGGATCTATTATTTTGTTAATCCAACTCTTTGCTTTTGTATTGTCTATTCTTACTGTGAATTTTGTATGTATTATGAATAACCCGAACTTTTTTATAGCTTTTAAGATTGCTAGTAGTTCTTTTTCATTTATGTGGTAATTTTGCTGGGTCTGTATGAATGATCCACTGGTATATCTGGCTAGTCTTTCTTCTTCTTCTCCTATTTCAATGAATTTTAATACTGTTCCTCAATTATTTTCACACGCATCTGTTTCTATTATCCATGAACATTCTTTAACAGGTAATCTTAGCTTATGTAATTCTGAAGTCCGTTGTTTCAATATTTTAAGTTTTTCTTCATCCACTGGGGTCTATTCCCATTTCTTAAACTTTTTCAGTTTTTGTTGTAACCAATTTGTTTTTGCTGATAAATTTGGTATGTAACCTATTTGATTTAGTCACCCGATTATAGATTGTACTTCTCCTTTTTCTTTTAGGACATTAGGAAATGTCTTTATTTTTTCTGCTATATGTGGTTGTAGTTCTATTCCTTCATGTGTTAATTTTGTTCCTAGAAATTCTATCTCAGTTTTAAACAATTCCATTTTCTTTTTTGATAGTATAATACCTGCATTTTTTACTATTTCTATGAATTTTAGTAGATGCTCTTTATGTTGTTCCTAATTTTCTGATCCTATTAGAATATCATCTACATATACTAATATGAAATTGTTGTATTTTTCAAATATATTATCCATATATTCTTGAAATATTTCTGGGCTGTTTTTATAACCGAATGGTAATACATTCCATTCATAAAATCCCTGAGGTGTGCTAAATGCCGTTAACTGTTTTGAATCTTCTGTTAGTTGTACATGATAAAATCCTGGTTTACAATCAAATTTTGAATATATTTTTCTTATTCTTACTGTGTTGAGTAGTATTTGCATGTCTGGTAGTAGGTATCCAAACCTCTTAGTATTTTTATTTAGTTCCTTATAATTTACTATCATTCAAGATTTACCTCTTTTTTCTTCTAAATGCTTTCTTACTATGAATGCTGGTGATGAATGTGGACTTTGTGATTTTCTTATGTATTTATTTTCCATTAATTCTTTTATATGTGTTTTAAACTCTTCTAGATCTGTTGGAGTGTGTCTTATAGGTTTAATTTTTATTATTTTGTACTTATCTATCAACTCTATATGTGCTGTGGGTTTACTTTAAGTTCCATTTTGCCAAAGGATTTTCTCCGCACAGATCTTCTAATTGTTTTTGTAAAATTTCTTTTGTAGTTGTTTCTTGGACTTGTTGTATTCTAGTTTTGTTTGGTAAATATTGGTATTCACCACGCCGGGTTGAAGAAACTCTGATGTCTGGCAGGTCGGTTCTGGAATAAGGTTGGGTTATTCTAATGACTATTGCTTGGTGTCGGCAAGGTGTTGTAAATACGACAGATTTATGTGATATGGTTATGGGATAGTATTGTTGGAAAAAGTCATTTCCTAAGAGTACATCATTATTCATATCATCAAACTGGTATATTATTGGTATTTTTAGTATGTAATTTTCTATTTGTACATTAACATTTTGTTGATACTTATCAAGTGATATGGCTAAAAATGGGGTTAAATCGGAACCGTCCAAATCGAGCACGAATCTTGATGCCCAGGGGTAAAACGGTAATTTCACCTACCAATGGATCTGAAGCGGGTACTGGTTCTCCTCCTCGAAGACCCACTAACCCGCGAACGGATCCACCTCAACTGGGTGCGGGTTTCAACCCGCAGCAAATCCGGTCCAGAAAGGATAGAATTAGGGTTTCTGATTAATCCTAATCAACGACCCTGATTCATATCTATCCTTTCACCGGGGATTAGGGATTACATTCCTTATCTAACCACAGGGATTACATTCCTAATCTGACCCCAGCGGCGTCTATAAATACCCCCCATCCATCTCCATTAAGAGGTAATCAATCTTTGCCAGTTTTACGCTCTTTCATAATCATTTCTGATTACTGACTTAAGCGTCGGAGGGTGCGTCGCCGGGATCAACCCCGGTGTCTCGCACTTCTTGCAGGTGAACGGCGGGAGTCAACGGTCAAACTCCGGCAGAATAGGTAATAAGTTTTCTATTCAAAGTTTTCCAAGAATCCACAAATACTATCTGTTCGCCCCCACACCAGATTCAGCGGCAACAGATTGGCGTCGTCTGTGGGAATCGAACGAATAGTTGCCTCCCCTCTTCCCATTGGTCAGATCTTCTCCAGCCATGTCTCCTAGGAAAGTAAGATCCAGAGGGTACAACCGTGGACCCAACCCCGATCAGCAACAGGAAGTCCCCTTCCAACCCGCTCAGCAACAGGGGAAACTTCCTCCTCAAGCAGAGGACCCTCTCCAACAAGACCAGCCTCCTCCTCAGAACTAACAACCTCCTAAAGGTCCCCCCGGTCTTCAAAATGCCGGAGCAGGGGTCTCGTGTCCTAACCCGCAGAAACAACCTCTCCATCAGGACCACGTCTCCATCCACAATGCCTCTTCGGATTCTATGGCCTCTCACAATCCCCGAGCTTTCGACCTTCGCAACACCATCCTCAATCGGTAGAAGGATGAGGATCTTCGCCGCCGTCTGGATGAAAAGCGGGCCCGAGAGGGAAGCCTCCCGCCAACAACATCCGGATAAACGATCTCCTCACCGCCGAGATTACTGAAGGTCCCCTACCCGAAGGGGGCGGAGAGAGTCCCCCGAGCATCACAGGAGAAGACCCCATTTCCCTGCCGGTCGGAAACATCCAAGGAACAATGAGGCACCCATCACCCGTGCCGAGTTCCAGCAATTTCAAGCAACCATCCTACAAGCTCTCAATCTCCGTCCCAACACCACCAATGCTCCAAGGATTCCCACTCCTCCTCCGGTCCGAAGTCCTCGCCGACGGTCCCTAACTCCTCCCCCAGCTCCTAGCAACCCCCGGCACATTCCTAGTCCTCGCCGCTCCAGGAGCTACCGTCATCGTAGCCCCCGCTCACCCTCGTACGAAGACGAGTCTATAGGCTCGGTTGATTACCGTCGAAGGAATGACGCTGTCTACTGCCGTCTCCACGAAATGGAGAGGCACTTGGGTCAGTTAGACTGAGAAGAAGAGCTTAGAGGAAGGACCCTTCGCCCTAGTCGACCTCCTTTCTCCCGAACCATAATGGAGGCGCCCGTACCAATTGTCTTTAAACCTCCTCAATTCGAGACTTATTCCAGGGAGAATGACCCCGTCGATCACATCGAAAGCTTCAAGACCCTCATGCTCATCCATCAAGCTTCCGATGCTCTGCTATGCAAAACCTTCCCCGCAACTCTCAAGGGTCCGGCTCGAGAATGGTACTCTCGCCTTGCCCCATCCTCAATATTTTCCTTCGAGCAATTTGAGACCATCTTCGTCACCCACTTCGTGAGTAGCCGCCGAACTGAGAAGACCAGCATTTCGCTACTCTACCTCAACCAGAAGAAGGGTGAGAAGTTGAGAGACTATGTGAAAAGGTTCACAGCGGAAGCCAGGTCCATAGCATCCCTCGACCAGTCGGTCGCTGCAGTAGCATTTCAGTCCAATGTCCTCAACTCCAGCCTCCGCTCCTCCGTCGCTAAGAAGCCCCCACAGAACTTCTCTGACCTCCTCCTCCGGAGCAAAAAGTATATTTGGGCCGAAGAAGCTGAGCACCGCCCCAACTTGGAGGGGTTTTCCTCCGGGTCTAAGAGAAAGGGAACAGAAGAGGAAGGGGCCAAGAAGCTCTAGAAGGATAATGGCGGCCAGCGCCGACCTCCTCCCAGATTTGAAAATTTTACTCCCCTTAACGCTAACATCTCCACGATTCTTATGGAAGTTGAGAAGGAGGGGGTGATACCTCCAGCACCAAAAATGAACACCCCTAGCAAGAAGAGGGACAAAGAGAAGTGGTGCCGTTATCACCGGGACCATGGCCATGACACCAATGATTGTCGGGCCCTGAAGAACGAGATAGAAGCCCTCATCCAGAGGGGTCAGCTAAACAGGTTCGTTAGAAAGGACCGAACCGATCCTCCTCCGCCGCCTCGGGGGGCTAACAAGCGTCCTGAACGCGATGAAATGCCCAAATTCGAAGAGGAGCGTGTCCTGCACCTCATTCATGGAGGCACAATGAGGGGCTCCTCCAACTCCTCTCGAAAGGCGTTTATTAGGGAAGTTAATTCGGTCCGCGCCACACCTCCTCCTAAAGGCCTCGGAGTGCCCATCACATTCTCAGATGAAGACCTTGAGGGTGTCCGAATGCCCCATTGTGACGCACTCGTCATCAGCCTCCATATGGCAAACTTCAAAGTGGAAAGGATCCTAGTGGACAAAGGAAGCTCCGTTAACATCCTCTTCCTCGCTGCTTTCAAGGGCCTCAAGCTATCCCAAGACAGACTCAAGCCCGCCGGCTACACACTCCATGGGTTCACGGGAGTGCCAGTGACTATTGAAGGGGTGATCACCCTCGACGTAATCGCTGGCAAAACTCCTACTACCCGAATGGACTCGATGGACTTTGTGGTCGTAGATGTCCCTACAGCTTACAATGTCATTTTGGGTCGGCCCGGCCTAGCCGCCCTTGAAGCCGTCCCTTCCGCCTATCACCTCAAGATGAAATTCCCCACCCGGGCAGGAGTAGGGGAAGTAAAAGGCAATCAGGAAACGGCCCACAAGTGCTACATGACCTCTACCCTCGGTCCAGTCTTCTCCCTCGAAACTCTGGAAATCCCCCATGATGTTGCCCGACCAACGCCCGAGCCGGTGGATGAGTTGGAGGAAGTGCTCTTCTCTGACCAGGATCCAAGCCAAAAGTTCTTTATTAGCAAGACTCTCCCATATGCCCTATGCTCCGACATAGTCCAGTGCATCCGAAGGAACCGAGACCTCTTTGCTTGGTCAACTGCAGATATGCCCGGAATTTCCGAAGAGCTCTTGGTCCACCACCTCAGCGTTGCTCCGGGGTCCAAACCGGTTCAACAGAAGAGGCGCAAGTTCGCCCCCGAGCGCCAGCTAGCTGTAAAAGAGGAGGTGGACAAGCTCTTGAAGGCCCGGTTCATACAGGAGGTAAACTATCCCGAATGGCTCTCGAACGTAGTAATGGTGAAGAAGTTCAATGGGACCTGGAGGATTTGTATCGATTTTACCGATCTCAACAAGGCTTGCCCCAAAGACTCCTTCCCACTTCCAAGTATCGATACTTTGATTGACGCAACTTCGGGCCATGAACTCCTCAGCTTTATGGACGCCTTCTCAGGCTACAATCAGATTCGTATGTTTCCCCCGGATATCCCAAAGACCTCCTTTGTAACCGATCAGGGCCTCTACTGCTACAGGGTAATGCCCTTCAGTTTGAAGAATGCAAGGTGCCACTTATGAACGCCTCGTCAACAAGGTTTTCCAAGCTCAAATTGGCCGAAATATGGAGGTATATGTTGACGATATGCTTGTGAAGAGCATCCACGGGGCCGACCATGTGGTTGATCTGCAGGAGGCATTCGACGTACTCAGGAAACACAATATGAGACTCAATCCGAATAAGTGTGCGTTCGGAGACTCGTCGGGGAAATTCCTAGGCTTTATGGTCAGCCAGAGAGGAATCGAGGCCAACCCCAAAAAGATCAAGGCAATATTAGACATGGCTCCTCCGAAGAATGTCAAAGAGATTCAGAAGCTAACGGGTCGCCTGGCAGCCATAGGGCGTTTCCTTTCCAAGTCAGGGGAGAAGTGCATCCCCTTCTTCAAGGCTCTCAGGGGGGCTAAAGGCTTCGAGTGGGGTCAGCAGCAACAAGATTCATTCGAACAGCTCAAGGCTTACCTAGTCAATCCTCCTCTCCTCAGCAAACCAATTCCTGGTGAACCCCTTTACCTCTACCTAGCAGCCTCCGAGCAGACCCTCAGTGCCATTCTCGTGAGGGAAGAAGATAAGACCCAAAAGCCCATCTATTATGTGAACAAGGTACTTCGGGATGCCGAGCTCCGCTACCCCAGGATAGAGAAGATGGCATATGCCCTAGTGATGGCCGCAAGGAAACTTCGCCCATATTTTCAGTCCCATTCGGTGGTCGTTCTTACCGACCAACCGCTGAAGCAAGTTCTCCACAAGCCAGAGACCTCCGGTCGCCTTATGAAGTGGTCTATCGAGCTGAGCCATCATGATATAATGTATCAGCCTCGGACCGCGATCAAGGCTCAGGCCTTAGCTGAATTCATAGTTGAAAGTACCATCTCCGAGTTCAGCCAAGCAATGAAAGGACCACCTGTCTGATTGGTTTATGTGGATGGGTCCTCTTGTAACGAGGGAAGCGGAGTCGAGGTCATTCTGGCCGGCCCAGATGATTTCATCCTCCAATACTCCCTCCGTATCAACTTCAAGGCCTCGAACAATGAAGCAGAATATGAAGCACTCATAGCCGGCCTCGGAATGGCTCGCAATGCAGGGGCACAGTGCCTTCGGATCTTTAGCGACTCTCAGCTGGTCGTAAATCAGGTCCTGGGCGAGTATGAGGCACAAGATGACCGAATGGTTAAGTACCTAGCCAAGGTCAGGAATCTCATGGCCCTATTTGAAGAGGCTCTCATCCAGCAAATCCCCCGAGAAGAGAACTCCCAGGTCGATGCCCTCTCCAAACTAGCCTCCTCCTCCCTCCAAGGTCTCGAGCAGACCGTCTTGATTGAGGTACTCCTGAAGCCAAGTATAGAAGACGAAACTTCCGATTCTATGGAGTCCCTACCTGTCCTGCTTCAAGATAATTGAATGAAACCTCTCGTTGAGTTCCTGAGGGATGGGCTCCTCCCCGAAGATCCTAAGAAAGCTCGCCGAGTGAGAACCCGAGCAGAGCGATATGCACTTATCGAGGGCATCCTATACAAGCGCTCCTTCACACAGGTAGACGGCAGGCCTTATTTGAGATGCCTCTCCCTGGAACAAGCCGACTATGCCCTGCAAGAACTTCACGAAGGCATTGGCGGGGCACATTTAGGGTCCAGATCCCTAGCCCGCAAGGTGTTGAATTATGGATATTTCTGGCCCACTCTCCTACAAGATGCCGAACTACACGTTCGACAATGCAGCTCTTGTCAGAAGTACTCCAACATCCGTCGCCTCCCACAAGCTCCACTCACTTCCCTATCAAGTCCTATCCCTTTCGCAATCTGGGAGATGGATTTACTAAGGCCATTCCCACCAGCTCCCGGCCAGTTCAAATTCTTAGTCGTGGCAATCGACTACTTCTCGAAGTGGATAGAGGCCGAGCCCTTGGCCACAATCACCGAGAACAAAGTGCTTCAGTTCTTCTGGAAGAACGTAATCTACCGATTCGGTGTCCCTCGAGTCCTCATAACAGACAACGGAACCCAGTTTACCGGGGCTGCCTTCCGAGCTCTATGTGAAGACCTCACCATCCAACAACGTTTCTCCTCCGTCTCCCATCCACAGTCGAATGGCCAAGTGGAGAATGCTAACCGACAGATCCTCTCCGGTATTAAGAAGAGGTTGGATAAATGCTCTAAAGGCTTATGGGTCGATCAGCTCCCCAACGTGCTGTGGAACTACCGCACCACAAAACGGACCCCCACAGGAGAGTCCCCATTCAATCTCACCTATGGGTCCGAAGCTATGATCCCCCTAGAAGTTGGTATACCCTCTCCTCGTCTAATGGCTTATGAAGAAGAAAAAAATGCCAGAGAGCTCCAAGCAAATCTAGACTTGATTGATGAGATCCGTGAAAGAGCTGCCATTCGTCAACAAAGCTACCGGAGAAGGATTGAGCTGGCATACAATAAGAGAGTCCGTCCTACCGACCTCAAAGAAGGGGACTTGGTCCTCAGAAAGTTAGCGATCTCTTTTCCTAGTCAAAATAGTAAACTGGCTCCAAATTGGGAGGGACCTTACAAGATCGCCAAAGTAGTTCGGCCCGGGACATATAGACTAGAAGACCTCGAAGGCAGAGAGATCCCCAGGACCTGGAATGCCGACCATCTTTTAAAATACCAAGAGACAGCATTAACGCCTCTCTAAGTATTCTGGGATGTCGAACCGTTCCTCTCCTATTACTTGTATTTTTTTCTTTATTTCTCTCATGTAATAACGGCTCGCAACTTAGAAGCAGCCAACCATTAGTTATCAATAAAGAAAGTTTCTCATATTTTACTTGTAAAATTTTTTGCATCTCTCTGCTTTTACTCTTCACCCAAACGATGATTCGGAGTCCAACATTTGGCTCGATTCTACTTCGCAAGCTCGCTCTTAAGTGAGCTAGAAGTAGTTCGCCATTCAGAACTGCTCCCACAACCGTTGAACAATTCTAACGATGGTTCGGAGTCCAACACTTGGCTCGATTCTACTTCGCAAGCTCGCTCTTAAGCAAGCTAGAAGTAGTTCGCCATTCGGAACTGCTCCCACAACTGTTGAACAACTCTAACGATGGTTCGGAGTCCAACACTTGGCTCGATTCTACTTCGCAAGCTCGCTCTTAAGCGAGCTAGAAGTAGTTCGCCATTCGGAATTGCACCCACAACTGTTGAACAACTCTAACGATGGTTCGGAGTCCAATACTTGGCTCGATTCTATTTTGCAAGCTCGCTCTTAAGAGAGCTAGAAATAGTTCGCCATTCGGAACTGCTCCCACAACCGTTGAACAACTCTAACGATGGTTCGGAGTCCAACACTTGGCTCGATTCTACTTCGCAAGCTCGCTCTTAAGCGAGCTAGAAGTAGTTCGCCAATCGAAACTGCTCCCACAACCGTTCAACAACTCTAACGATGGTTCGGAGTCCAACACTTGGCTCGATTCTACTTCGCAAGCTCGCTCTTAAGCGAGCTAGGAGTAGTTCACCATTCGGAACTGCTCCCACAACCGTTGAACAACTCTAACGGTGAGTTCGGAATCCAACGCTTGGCTCGACTGCACTCCCTCAGTATCCCGAACCGAGCAGACGAGGAACCGACCTCCACATATGGAGAAAAATTCCGCCGAACCAATTTCACCGTTGGATCGTTTCAAAATGCGTACTAGAACATGATGAACGGATCAGATCGTGCCACGTATCCATAAATTGACAAGATAGCATTTTCTCGAAACTCGAGCCTCCCGCCTCGTGATTCGTGCCATGATCGTGATCGTCCGTCCAGATTGAGCCACGTGGCTTGGGTCTGAAATCCGAGCTACCACACTACCGAAGTGCAAAGTTGCCTCAGTATACCCCGAGCAAGAGCTAAAGTTCTACAGCTAAGGTAAGAGTTCTATGGCTAGAACGCTCGAAGAAGCTAACTATTGGTTCTTATGGTTCGTTTCAAGAGTAAGGCAACTACGGCACAACAATGAGCAGACGAACTATGATTTCATTAAAACAACTTGATAAATTTACAAGGCAAGAAGTTACAACAAAAAAGACGATGCAAGAAATCAAAAGCCCAGTACAACTTGTTCAGCGCCTCCTCGGAATGGGGACATTCCGATTCAGAGACACTCGGGGTTTTCTTCTCTTCATCTCCGAGCTCGTCTCTAGGCCGATGAACTGGGATGCCTCTTCGCCACTAACCCAAACAGTGGCTCCGACCGAGGCTCCGCTCGAGCTAACAGCTACGCCACTCTGGGCATCGGTCGCGGTCCGACCTGTGGTGGGAGGACGAGTCGCGAGCTCGTAGAAGGAAATACCTCGTTCGCACTCCTCGCGTGTACATGAGGTGCTGCGGATGTTGGCCCTCGCGGGCTGAGGCCTTAGACGAGCGACCTCCTCCTCGAGGTCGACGATCCTATCTTTCAAGGTGTCGTCCTTCACCGATATCTTTAGCCAAGGGAGTTTTGCCGAACCCGGGTACTCAGCACTATCGGATATGATGCGACGCAGATGGGTCACCTCGATGCTTTTGTCAACTATAACCCTCTGCAGCTGCTCGACCTTCGTCGCAAGCTCGTCTTGCTTGGCCAGCGCCGAGGCCAACTTTTTCTCTTTAGCGGAGAGTTCTTTCTCGACTATCCGCAGGTGATGCACCTCGGCCAGTAGTTCGCTGTTCTTCTTCTCCACGTTGAACAGCACTCTTCGAATCAGGTCAATCTCGTCCTCGAGACGAGCTTCGCGAGACCGCTTGAACAGTTCTGCATGGTGCCGAGCTGCTACGGTGTCCGAATCAAGTTCGACGATCTGAAAGACGAGGGCATCACATTGAAAGACTAAAAATCCGAACAAAACACTTAGACAAGACCGAAACAAATTTTTTTCTTTCATTCATAACAGAAGCGGTGGCCAGTCCGCGAAAAGGCATTACATTCAAAGTAGAGAAAAACAAAAATACAAGAAGACGAGAAGATCAAGGGTCCACCTGCCGCGGCGGCTCGACCACAGGCGCCTCGCCAGACGGCCCATCGCCCCCCGTTGCCCCGGCTTGGGGGTCGGTCACCACAGTCTCGAGGACCACATGCGCTTCCTCGTCCTGCTGTGCCACCTCCTCTTCGTCGCCTTCCTCCTCTTCGTCCTCCTCTTCTTCGCCCTCTACCGTGGCCCCGGGCCACAGCCTATATCCAATTCTCTGGAAGCCGGGGACGCGCTCCTGGACATGGTCGAGTGCCCTTTCGTTGGACTTCTCCATGTTAGAAGCCATTTGCGCCTTCGCCTCGGCTTCAACCTCCGCCTTTATCTTCGCCGCCGCGGCATCCTTCTCTGCCTTCGCCTCCTCCAGTGCCTTTGCAGATGCCGCCAACTCCTCGGCAGCCTTAGCGACTTTGGCAACCTCGTCGGCGAGCCGCCCCTTAGCTCGCTCCAGGTCCGCCTCGAGGTCGGCAACCTGGACCACCAAGCCGTCCGAGCGTCTCTGCTCTGCCTCGAGCTGCCGAACTGCCCTCGCCTTCTCCGCCCTGTCCTTGTCGCTGGCGGCCTTCAACTCCCTCTCCTGTTCGGCGAACTCTTGGATGAGGTGGCCGAAGTGACAAGTGGCCTGCCGAAGGAAAAAGAGAATAAGAACAAAGTAAAAGCCGAACGGCAGACTTAAGAAATTCTCAAAAACAATGAATGCAAAGCTTACCGACACAAGCGACCGAGCGACTTCGTAGGTGTCATCGCCAGTCGTCCCCGCCTTCAGTGCGGCTCGATCTTTTGGGGTCGCTAAGTGCTTGACGGCTTGCATGCACATCTGCGAGTCCCCGAGGAAGCCGTCATGGTTCTTGACTCGCCAATCGGGGACGAACAGCTTCTTATGCTGCTCGGTCAGGATCTCCTCGGCCTGAGTGGTCAGGGGCGGAGCCTCGAGCGACAGCGCCGCCGAAACGTTGAAGGCCTCACTGGCCGTGGCAGACGCGGCAGGAGCTGAGGGGTCGGCGGAGACGACCACCACTGGCGAGGGGGCCTCAGGAACGGTAGTAGGCGGAGCAACTGCAGAAGGATCCTTAGAGGGTCGGCCGGACGAAGCCGTCATGCTCGGCCTCTTCCTCTTCCTTCCATCGGCAACCTTGCCTCGCTCGTTCATCATCCTCAGAAAATCCATCTTCGGCGCTTCTGTTCCGGACAACCAAACAAACAGCAAGTTAGAGAAACGAGCAAGAAACTTAGAAAAAAAATACTACAAGATGTCAGGAGCGTACTCGGGTCAATCGGACTAAGGCCCGACTCGTCTAGCACCTCCTCGATCATTTCCCTCCAGCTCAACATTGGGAGAGCAATGATCTTCTCCGCCACTTCCGCCTCGGCCACTGTCAGTACCGGGTCGATCCTTACAAACTTCGGCACCTCTACTTTCCACCGAGTCGGAATGTTCAGCATCGACGGCTCCCTCAACAAAAAGAACTTCTCCTTCCAACCTTTTATCGAGTCCGGATTCTCTATGAGCCTAACGCCTTTTCGGGGTGACAGGTAGTAGCGATGCTCGGTCTTGTGCATCCGGTGAATCCGACACATGCTCCGGAGTATTACCATGTCTGGCTCGACCTCAGCGTTGCGACACTGCAGCATGAAGGCATTCACGTGGCGCTAGGTGTTCGGCATAAACTGCGTCGGCGCCAGGCAGTACCACTGGAGGACCTTTAACACAAAGGGGTGCAGAGGAAAACGCAATCCGGCATTCAGCGAGTCGTAGTCGAACACACACATATCCGGCGACAGATTGGAGTTCGCTCGCATCCCAGGGCCGGGGAGGATCAGCTTGTACTCCGGAGGGATGGCAAACCCTTTTCTGATCCGGAGCAGGTCCTTCTCGGATAATACCGACGCAATCTCGTCCACCTCGGTAGTCTGGACCGGGTTGTTCTCCTCGTAGACTGCCGACCGACCTACGATTGCCTTCTTCAGAAGGTCACCCTCATATTACCTGACTCCGGCATGGCCGGACAGTACACTAGGGTACCGGCCCGACTCAGGGGCTCGCCTCTCGGTCTCCACGATCTCCTCGACTACAGGAGATCGGGCCAATGCCTTCTTCTTCTTCTTCTTCACCTCGGCCACAGACGGCCCGACTACCTCCTTCCCCTTTCTTCGGATCTCCATTCGCCTCCTCTCCTCGGCCCCACTATCGCCCGAGGACGAGGCCTCACTCCCCGAGTCTACCCTTGACATCTCTAAAAAAAAGCTAAGGCAAATAAACTGACCTTGATGTGACGTGACCTTGAAGTGACGTTCACGGTCGGAATTAGTTTGCTGGAAATCACCTGGCCCACGCGATAGCTAACGCAACCGCCTTGGAGCTAAAATTGCCGCTAGCAGAGCACACAGAGAGTAAAAGTGAAAACTTGGAGTGAAAAGTGAGAAATGGGCTCTGGGGTGGGGGAGTGAGAATTTATAACCTAAAAGTGACGTTTGGGCTTCCTTGGGCATTTAAAAGCCCACTAAGAGAATGCAAAATGCCAAAACGGAGAGTTGCGACGTTTCAAAATAAAAACTCTTCAAATCGCTTAAGTCCATGACTCGGCCACCGGGGTGCCTAGCCGAGCTACCAAACAGCTTGGCTAAGCAACCGAGCTACTGGGTCAGAGGATGGCGACGGTTCAAAACCAGGACTCTTCAAAACACCTAACTCCATCCCTCAGCAATCAACACCTCGACGTGCCACCGAACAGCCGTTCTAACCAAACCGAGGTGCCGAGGTACCGACCTCCACATATGGAGAAAAATTCTGCCGAGGCCGAATCACCGTCAGATCGTTCCAAAATTCATGTCAAAACTTGATGGACGGTTCAGAGAGCGCCACGGCCACAAAACGACAAGATAACGTTTTCTCATGATCTGAACCCCGTCCTCGTGATTCACGTCGTGATGGACGCTCAGGATCGCGCCACGTAGCTTGGCAGATCCTGAGGCTCCAGACCGAGCTGTAGAAGGAGCTGAACCGAGGTGTCGAGGTACCGACCTCCACATATGGAGAAAAATTCTGCCGAGGCCGAATCACCGTCGGATTGCTCCGAAATTCGTGTCAAAACTTGATGGACGCGCCACGCACACAAACGACAAGATAGCATTTTCTCGTGATCTGAACCCTGTCCTCGTGATTCACGCCGTGATGGACGCTCAGGATCGCGCCACGTAGCTCGGCAGATCCTGAGGTCCGAGGCGGGTTGCAGATGAAGCCGAACCGAGGTGCCGAGGAACCGACCCCCACATATGGAGAAAAATTCCGCCGACCCTCCTCAGCCGTTGGATCTTGTCAAAAAACGTGCTCGACGTGATGGACGGCTCAGATCTTGCCACGTTCACTAAACGACAAGATAGCATTTTTTGGGGATCCGCACTGAGATGAACACTCAAGATCGTGCCACGTAGCTTGGAAGATCCCGATGCGCCGAGCCGAGCTACCGAACAGCTGGGCTGGACCACCGAGCCCCTAATACAGTAGACAAGGAATTGAGGCACCAGAGCGCTTAACCGAGCTAACGAACAGCTTGGTTGAGCCTTCGAGCTACTAGGTCGAACCGAATGTCCTGTCGGAGCACTTATTCGGCCTACAACGCCGAGCTGCCGAGCCGAGTGGACGAGGAACCGACCTTCACATATGGAGAAAAAAGAGGCCGACCCTCCTCAGTCGTTGGATCTTGTCAACAAACGTGCTCAACGTGATGGACAGCCTGGATCTTGCCACGTTCACTAAACGACAAGATAATATTTTTTGGGGATCTACGCTGAGATGGACGCTCAAGATCTTGCCACGAAGTTTGGCAGATTCCGAGGTACCGAGCCGAGCCGAGCAACCGAGGCACCGACCCTCTCATACGGAGAAACTATCTGCCGAGCAACCCGGATCATTCGATCCCCCAGAAAATTGCGTTCGAAGCTGATGGAGGGCCCAGATCGCGACACGCCATAAATCGGTATTAAAAATTAGTTT
The DNA here is from genome assembly GCA_017893485.1 of Hemerocallis citrina. Lineage (NCBI taxonomy): Eukaryota > Viridiplantae > Streptophyta > Magnoliopsida > Asparagales > Asphodelaceae > Hemerocallis > Hemerocallis citrina. The sequence goes on from CM030359.1 coordinate 65,037,299, forward strand.
TTATTTATTTTAATCGTTTTATTTATTTAAAAATTGCGAAAAAATTACTAAAAATTTGGAAAAATTAACTAAAAATTCTAGGAAATAATTATAAATTCGGGGGTATATTTTTGAGCCCCTGAACGAACAATTGTTGCCTAGAACGTGTTGTTAAGACCCCCGAACGACCGGTTAACACTTCGCAAAATTAAATAAATAATCCGAAAAAATAGATAAAAATCACCAAACATCCGGAAAAGCTCAAGAACAACTTAAAGTGCAACCAACTTGAAAAATCACCACACTACCTCCTTCAAAGATTCAAAACCTTCCATTTGGACTCCGATACAACTCTGCCAGCCATTAAAACAGTAAAACTACTCCTCAAAGGCTGATCAAACTCAGTCTTCGGGAGTGGGGGGCTCGTGATATGGCTAAAAATGGGGTTAAATCGGAACCGTCCAAATCGGACACGAATCTTGAAGCCCAGGGGTAAAACGGTAATTTCACCTTCCAATGGATCTGAAGCGGGTACTGGTTCTCCTCCTTGAAGACCCACTAACCCGCGATCGGATCCACCTCAACCGGGTGCGGGTTTCAATCCGCAGCAAACCCGGTCCAGAAAGGATAGAATTAGGGTTTCTGATTAATCCTAATCAACGGCTCTGATTCATATCTATCCTTTCACTAGGGATTAGGGATTACATTTCTTATCTAACCATAGGGATTACATTCCTTATCTGACCCCAGCGGTGCCTATAAATACCCTCCATCCATCTCCATTAAGAGGTAATCAATCTTTTCCCAGTTTTACGCTCTTTCATAATCATTTCTGATTACTGACTTGAGCGTCGGAGGGTGCGTCGCCGGGATCAACCCCGGTGTCTCGCACTTCTTGTAGGTGAACGGCGGGAGTCAACGGTTAAACTTCGGCGGAACAGGTAACAGGTTTGCTATTCAAAGTTTTCCAAGAATCCACAAATACTATCTGTTTGCCCCCACACCAGATTCAGCGGCAACATCAAGTATGATAGTTTGTCCAGTTAATCCAGTTATTGCTTTTTTATTATATCAATCTTGTTTCCATTTTGGTAGCATATTTTTGCGGCATAGGCTAGTGCCTGCTCCGGTGTCTATTAGACTATGACAGTTTTTTGATTTGTATCCTTCGTAAACAAATTCTGTTAGTATGTATAATGTGTTTTTTGTTACTCTTAATGGATTCATTTATCCAATATTCTATTTATTATCATATTTTCATTGTTTACTATTATTGTGATTTTTTCTTCTTGAATTGAGTAAGGTTGTACTGATGTAAGAAAGTCAGTTCCTAATAGCATTTCATTAACATGGTGTTCTGGGTCTACGTGTAAGTGTAATAACATTTCCTTTCTACCATTTATCCTTAGTGACAGTATAATTTTATATACAATTGGATGTCTATTATTGTAATAGTCTAAGTAGTAAATGGGTTTTCTAATAGCATTAATTCAGTTATTTTTACATTTGTTTGTTTAATATGTGAATTAGCAGCTCCTGTATCTACTAATGCTACTTGTTTATTCCATTTTCCATTGTCATAATATTCAATTTCTATTTTAAATTGGTTATGGTTTTGGTGTTCTAATGTATTTATTATTGGTATTAATTCCAATGCTTGTTGTTTATTTCTTATTGATAGTGATCTCTTTCCGAACATTATTTGTGGTGCTTTTCCTTTTGCAATTTCTTTTGCTTTATTAAAGTCGAATTCTATATGATTTGGTATAGTCATTTCAAGGTTTTCTCTAGCTGGTTTGTATCTTATAATTTCGTTGAATAGCGGCTCTATTTTAAAATTATCTGTATTTCTATTTTTTACTTCATGTTTACTAGTGAAAGCATAAATATTTCTTATTTGTATACTCATAAGTTTATTTTTTTTCTATCATTTCTATTCCTGATAATCTGTGGTACATGACTAGACTTTTGTCTTTATTTTCTTCTGCCATGCTTATAGAGAAATTAGGTTTTATTGTAAATTTTATTTTTTGGTACATTAGGTTTCCTTGTACTATTCCTATTAAGGCATCTTGTGTACTTGATATTATCCTATCATCCATTAGATATATTTCCAGGTGTGTATTTATCCCTTCCTTAAAATAGGCTTTTATTATTATTTGTACAGCTTCTAAATGTATGTGTCTTAATATTTTTCTGGTTTTCTCATTTATTTTTTCCATCTCATGTCTTATTATTCTTTCGGTTATTAATGGGATTATGATTTTTCCTTGTGCTTGTTCAATATCTATAGGTTGTTCATTATTCCTAGCAATTATGATGGTACTTTTCTTCCTTTCGAATATTGGTAGTTTAAATTTTTTTTTGGATTTATATCTAATTGGGTCGCTCTTACTTTATCATATTTTTGTATGTCAAAGCACATTCTTTCTCTTACTTCTTCATTGTTTTCTTCTCTTTCTAATGGTTCTTCTATTTCTGTTATTTCTGTCATCATGTTTATTTCACATTCTTCTATTTCACCTTCACTACTCCCACTATCTTCTTCCATTACCATTATTTCTTCATCTTCGTTTATTTCTGAACATTCTTCCTCATATTCTATGGGTTCATAATTTATGTTATTCATATCTTCAATTTCTTCTACGTATTTTACATTTTCTTTTTTCATTCTTTTAGGATAATTTGGTGATATATGTCCTACCTCTCCACATATATAATAATTACATTTCTTAGGGTTTTTCGTATACTGTCTATTTTTATTTTTATTTATTCTTCTAAAGTATTTTTTATAGGGTTTTTTATATCTCTTAAAAGTTTTTCTATATTTTGGTTTATATTTTTGGATTTTGTGTTTACTCTTCTTTGTATAATTATAGTTATTATTACATCGCCAATGATTGGGTTTTGCATCTTCACAACAAATTCTTTATTTATATGTTCTATAATATTTCATTGTTGCTCTAGTATCTTGACATACTTTATCCCTATAATCTCTTACGAATTGCGTTCTATACCCTAAAGTGTCTACTTCTGGTTTTACTTTCTCACCTATGTATGCACTATATATATTTATACTCCATGGATCAGGTAGTTTTAGAAAAAATGAGTCCAGGATTGGACTCATTTCTTCTTTTGTGTAATAACTATTTTAAAAATATTCTCGGAATTCACAAGCATAGTTGTCAAAATAACACATGTCGCATATTTCTAAGTTGCTTAGTCTACATCTTGCTTGATTCTTTTTGTATATAGTGTGTTTTTCTCCTTTATCATATACACTGAATTATGTTCTTATTGCTATTTCGTAATTTGTAAGGTTGGTTGTGTTGAGGTTTCTTCAGTTCCTCTATCATCAATTGGTCTTGATTTTCTTATAGTATTTCTTTCTTCTTCCTTTAGTCCATTCCACCATTTTGCTACAACCCAATAAAGGTGGCTTCTATAAATTTCTCAAATGCGGTTCCTGTAAGATTTTACCTAAATCCTACTATTAGTGGGGACTTTACCCATTCTTCTATCTACGTCTTTTACGCAATCTAGGTCTAGCTGCTCTCCATTTCCTGCTATAACTTTTTCGTAGTGTTCTGTAGGTTCATATTTGTGGGTTTCCTTTTCTTTGTCTCTTCCTAGCTGCATTCTTCTTTTTGTGTTTTGCCATTTCCATGGTAATTGGTAAGGTTTTTTGTTAAGTGGTGGCCTTAAGATTTCGTACATGTCATTTGAAATTTCTGTAGGTTTTGCTATAATCTTATCTTGGTCCATTTTTATTTCTTCATTTGTTATATCTAGATTTTTCAAGGCTTCTTCTACTTTTACTTAATTAGGATTTGCCATTAAATCTTCTATTTCTAAAATATTTATATTAAGTTTTGTTATGGCTTCTAACTCCTTCATACCTTCTTCCGTTATGCCTAATTCTTCTTCTGGGTAGTCAGTTATATATCTACCTAATTCTTTTATATTTTTATTTATAATTTTTAAATCTTTCCTTATGTCTCCAACAATTTCAGGACCACTGTAATATTCTTCCCACTCTTGTATGTTTATCATATAAATTTCTGGGCTTATGTTAGGATTTAATGCAACTGCTTCATTGGCCATACTTAGCCTATTATTTTGTATGCTAGTAGGTGTTGGTAATACCAACTTGCTTCTTCGTTTCTGTAATCTAATACTTTGTATGCTATCTCTTTTTGTATTTCTTTAGGTAGTTTATTATGT